>VUQI01059390.1:0-12220 GCA_015106735.1 Paratilapia polleni
GAGCCAGGAGGTTTTTCTCTCTGAGCCTAGACCCAAGCAACTCAGCCGCTTCCTCTGGCAGATCCAAATCTCGTACTAAGTCATTTAACTCTGGCTGAGTGAGTAACTGGGGGACAGATGAGGTACTAGAAGATGGATCTTTAAAGTCCTCATCACTACAATGTTGTGCATCTGGAGACAAAACATCATCAGACTCTTCTCTCTCATCAACTAAGCCAGTAAAAATGGGAGGTGGTATTTCATCTGAATGTGGTTCAGGTCTCATTGCTGATGGCAGGTTAGGGGAACTGATTTAGTTTTGGAACTGTGTCCAGAAATATTGACTAAACAGCAGCAGCAGTCATCAGAGTGATTCTGTGGCTCCCTCCATACCATTGGAACACCAAAACCCAAGCTCTGTCTCTTTCCCTTAGTTCATGCTCTGAGGTTTTCAGCACACGCCCGGCAAACTGAATGAGGTGCCCGTGGCTTGTCTTAGTTGCCCAATTTCATACCAAAATAAGCAAAGTGCCTTTTTCACAAAATCTGTTATGTTTTGTCGCTGTTTGGATGTAGTGAAGCATCCACAGACATAGCAAAAAACATCTGGATCATGTTTACAATTGCTTGTGAAAAAAAAGTAATGTGATAGAGCAAAATGGATATTCATTTTGAAATCAGCACCCCAAAATTAGTATAGAACAAGTGTTTGATTTCATATAGCAAATATGATGCAGTCAGTCAGTCATCAATGGAAGGACGGAGACAGCGATTCCATCACAGATTTATTCTCAGCTCAGAATAAAATCCATATGTTACATCATTCTAACTCTGTGACTCTTTAGACAGTTAGATGGCTGTCAGCTTGTCAGCCACTTCCCCTGCACTGAGACAGTTACTGCATGATACTGCAGCAATCACTGTTTAAATAAAACTTATCTGTATGACACAGACTCCTACACACATAACACACTGATCAATGATCAATCATTTGTCGTGTTGTAATCGGTCATACTGACAGAGTGTCTGTCACAGTTGGCATCTTGTTGAAGATAATGTGAATATTTGAGTGAATGTGGGGCTGAAATGATATTAAGATTCTAAACCTGAACTAAATTTTAAAGTTTAAAGTGACTTTTGAAAATCAGGCTGCAGACACTGACTACATTTCATGTTGAATATATTGATATATTGAAATACACTCAGGGGAACAATGTCTGAAAATTCAAAGTCTGAACTTCAACATATTTTCCACTGAAAATCATCTAAATCAGTCTAACTAGTATCACAGGCCCACAAGTAAACAGTGTTGTATCTGTTTCTTCGTGTTTTTATCTTCAGGTTTTTATCATCTGCACTTTATCTTTGTCAGGTCAAATGTAAAATTATATATAGGACTCCAGCTTCATCTAATGAAAATTTAGGTTGAGTAAATGATGATCATAGACAGCACAAAACTATTATATATTCTATATAAAAATGTTATACTGTCTATGATGAGTGAGTGGGCCAGACTCTTGTCTCCCATTCTGTTCTTTAGGAACAAAGGCATGGTCCACACTGATACACATTCATATTTCTTGGTCCACTGGATTAAAATAGAGACTGCTTCTTATTTATCCAGTGTCATGGTGAATCTTGGTATCAGAGCTCCATTGATGATGGGTTTCTTTCATTACTTGCATGCACTGAACTAAAAGTAAACATACCTTTATGAAACTTTATGAAACTAACTCTGATCAGCCTTTCTAGAACCGAACACTCAGAGCTACCAAATCTGTGAGTTAATCGACTCAGAGTTTCTGGTTAAACTCAGGGTTTGCTGAACCTGTTTTCTGGAAGAGGTCCCTGAAAGAAATGAAGGGTCGCTCAAGGCTTTTGCACAGTAGTAGTTGAAATCACTGTATGAAAAGAAGTGAATGAAAATACTGCAGTGCTTAGAAATTGTGGGTCAACAGAGGATGTCCTAAAATACAGCAACAGGATGAGAGACCTGGCAACAGCTGCCTTCTTGAATTAGCAAAAATAGTCAGAAAAAGAGAGATCTAGGGGATATTATCCAGTAAACACAAATGTTTTTTTTTTTAAGTTTTGCTTTAGCACATTTCTCTTTTCTTCTCTAACCTCATGAGTCATTACCAATTCACAGTCATGACAGCAGCTGCTTTCATAAAGACAGCATTACTCCAGTCAACACACACTCCGTTGCCAGTGATCTTTCTTTTGTGACATCTTTTTTTTGTGACATCTTTCAGTGCTAAAGCCTCATCTGTGAGGTGTTGAATCCTTGTTTTTAGCTTTAATGAACTACTGATTGCAGTTTTGGTTTAGACTTGTGTTGCTGCCTGCATGGCAGATTGATTAATGTCAAACCAACTACAAATCAAAACAAACTGAAAAGATTAATTGTTAGCCTTAATTTAAGGGGACAAAGAAAGAAACTTAACCAGCTTTAACTTCAACCATGGGTTTTTCGTGATTCGGTAGCTCGTTAAAGGTAAAATTAGGAGTCACAATTGAAAAGGTTGTTAATGGTGGTGGTGCCTCTGCTGATCAGAGTCTCAGAGCAAAAGTGGGAAATCGATTGGCGAGAACCTTCTCATCAGTGGAAACCATGCAGAGGCACAGCAGGTTAGCTGATGCACATCTCACCCAAAGAACAAGATGAAATGAAGACACGAAAGTGCAAAATTAGACAGACACAAAAGAGCATGCATTACGAATCACTTCTAACAAGTTCAGAGATGGGAGGATATGCATGTAAAGGCTAAGGCTGTATGGGGACCGTATACAGCCATATACAGCAGGAAAGAAAGAGCACAGATTGTGATCATCAGTTTAAGGTTTTTTAACCTTTTGCTTTTAAAAATGTTGAAAGGTTAGCATAAATACTAACCCTAGATAGGTAGTTATTAGTTATTAACAAGAAAAGTAAAACCAGTAAAAAGCAGATCTCAAGCCTTTCTTCTGTCACTTGCATTTCAAGCCAAACGATGCCCCCATGTTAATTAACAGATTTTTGTTGGGACTTAGCCACACATTCACAGGTACCTGAGGGACTTTATGTTCACTGCTAATTTGCAAGTGTCATCATAAATCATCAACATGCTAAATCAAGACATTGCAAAAAGTATACCTGTAAACCATCAGCACGTTTGCATTGTAATTGTGAGCATATAGCACAGAGTGCTCTCACATACCACAAAGTACTGTGGAATTTTTAGGGACATTATAGTGGATAAATTTATTTGCCCAAGATTTGGATAATTACAGTGCTTACTGTAACAAATTCATTAGATCACCTGTCATAAAAACGAGAAAGACCATCCAGCATCATGAAGTGTTTTAATGCGGACTCTTTCCTTTTCAGTTGAGTTCTCAGTGTTTTACCATTTTGAACAGGAGTGAGGAATTTCAAACTGAATTCATGTTTTTATACCCAAATTTGAGCCGGCACGCTGGACTTCTCTGAGAAGTCAGAAAGTAATCAAGTATAACATTCAACCACTAAAACAAAATTGTCTGTTCAGGAAAACAAAAAAATAACTGTAATTTGGCATCTTAATCTAAATAAATAAATAAATAAATAAATAAAAATACTTTAGTACTTTTTTTCCTGCTTTTTTGTAAAACTGTAGATTTGAAAATTCATGGATAACAGCAATAATTATATTTTAGCATTAAAAATATAATTTTGATTAAAGAGTTGCGCATACCGGTGGATTAACCATTACAGAAACATAAAAAATTATTTTGATAATTACCAATACTGTTCATTTAGGGCAGCTGTGACATAAACCTTACATTGGGTGGTGGTCTAATAAATTTGTTAAGCACTGTAAATAAAATAAATATTGTCTACATTGTGTAGGGAGTAACTTCAGACACAGCCTTAATCTTGTTTCTATCTTGAAACTATCACGTGTTTTTGTACAAAATCCTTGGCTGCTTTAGAAGAAAACAACAGGTAATGAAAATCTCCTGCTCTCTGAAATAAAGGTAATTTTACAGCTAACATGATGAAACCCATACAACAACACTCCAAGTGTGAGAAAAAGTAAAGTTATATTTTTTTACCAATTTAAAAAATGCTATGAACTATAAGAATCCTCTGTCTTATTTTCTAAGAGGAGATTTTTGTCCAAAAGGAAGCTAAGTAGCAATTTGAAGGTCATCACCACTGGAGGTTTAGTGATGAATGCTGCTGGTGGTTATGTTGTCTCACATGTTTTGTACGTCTCAACAGAGACACGCTGCCTTTCCGTTTTGAGAACTGTGAACACAAAACACAGCTGACAGTAACTGACATAATTGCACCAATGATCCAATTGTACTGCTGCATATTAGCATTGACTGCTGATAGACTTACGTACAGTGTAATGCTAATTTATTTCAACAGGCTCACTGCACCCTTTCCTTCCATTTAACGCTCCAGTGTAGACCTGAGGGTGTGCCTGTGTGTGTGTATGAGAGTATGCATATATTATGGCTCCTTATGTTTGTGTCTGTGTGATTGCAGTTTCAGGTTCACTTTCCATTTCTCTCCTTTGCATTGGATTACTTTCTCATACGTAGCAGTTAAATTTAGGTTTATATATCAGACATTAAAAAACAAACATAAAATGTAAATCCCTTCTTGTAGAGCTTATTTAGTTCAATTTTATTTATATAGAGCCAGTTCACAAAACTGTTTTTATATTTTAAGATAAAGACCCTACAATATTAGAGAGAACCCCAACAATCAATTTCCTTTCAACAAACACCTGGCAACGGTGGCGAGGAAGAACTCCCTTTTAACAGGATGAGGAATGCTGGCAATGTTGCACAATAATGCCAAAATTGGGTTAAAGTCCTTTTCCTGTTTTGTAATTCCTGCTCTCGTTGCACTCTTATCAGTTATACTCACCAGTCACTTTATTTGGTACCCCTGTTCAACTGCTCATTAATGCAAATATCCAAGCAGCCAATCACATGGCAGCAACTCAATGCATTTAGGCATGTAGACATGGTCAAGGCAACCTGCTGAAGTTCAAACCGAGCATCAGAATGGAAAAGAAAGGTGATTTAAGTGACTTTGTATGTAGCATGGTTGTTAGAGCCTAGTGGCTCTAGGGTTTAGAGAGTGGTCTGAAGAAGAGAAAATAACCAGTTCTCTGCCAGGGGACCTCTGGCCTTGTTGTTGCCAGAGGTCAGAGGAGAATGGCCAGATTGCTTTGAGTTGATAGTAAGGGGACAGAAACTCAAATAACCACCTTTTACAACCAAGGTATTCAGAAGAGCATCTCTGAATGCACAATACATTGAACCTAGGAGCAGATGGGCTACAGCAGCAGAAGACCATACCGGGTGCAACTTCTGTCAGCTAAGAACAGGAAACTGATCCTACAATTTGCACAGGCTCACCAACATTAGACAATAGAAAACTTGAAGAATGTTGCCTGGTCTGATGAGTCTTGATTTCTGCTGCAACATTCGGATGGTGGGGTCAGCATGTATCCATCCTGCCTTGCATCAATGGATTAGACTGGTGGTGGTGAAATGGTGTGGGGGGTATTTTCTTGGCACACTTCGGGCCCTTTAGTACCAACTGACCAGCATTTAAATACCACAGCGGGATAATGTGCCATGTCACAAAGCTCAAAGCTTTTCAAACTGGTTTCTTGAACATGACAGTGAGTTCACTGTACTCTATCCAGCCGCATATATATATATATATATATATATATATATATGTGTGTGTGTGTGTGTGTGTGTGTGTGTGTGTGTGTGTGTATAACTACACTTGTCCTATTGCTACTCACCAGGTGAACTCTAAGTAGTCAGGTTTTCCAGCATTCCTTATGGTTTTCTAGTTTTCTAGTTTACAAATGGTATAGATGAGTCCTGACCTTAAGGAAGTTCAGACCAGCAGAGAGAATCTGCATTAAATGGTGGGAGTAGTAAACAAGTACTTCTTAAGATTGATGCGGAACCCTTGAGCTACACCAGTGGAGCTGCTCTGTGCAAGGCTGTCGTGGTAATGGCCAGCTCCCAGAGGGGAGTCTCTGTTTGTCTGTCCTTCCTTCCCCTCTGCAACTGCAAGCTAAAGCTGTCGTAGATGCTTTGAGTTGGTTAAATAAAGATTACATTTCATTATTACATAATAAGGATTATGCAGTAATGGCCTTAGTGGAGAGCACATTGTAAGTTCTAATGCATATGATACATACAGTATTTGTATTTAGACTGTATGGTCTGTACAATTTGATAAACTGTGAGGGGTTATTTTGACCTGCAATTCATTTATATTACAAGTAAGCTCACACACTCGCATGCAGAAATTTAAATCCTCCAGATGTATTCATGTGTCATGGACATCTAAGGGCAGGGTCAACTCCGGCACAGCCCCGCGGGTTAAAAGCTTCACTTCAAGTGCACATCAGCAGCCTGCACTCCAAACCTCCAGGCTCTCCAGCTCCAGCTGAGAGCCTCCCATCGGTGTTTGGGTATCAAACCAGTGACCTTTTCAGCATGATTCTGATGGCTGGACCTCAAGTTCAGCTGGTTTACCCCTGTCAATAGCCGTTAGACGTTTATATGAGCAGGGCTCTTAGCCTGGAATATTATCTGAATGTGAACACACTTGACTTAATAAGCTTCAATAAACCTCAATCAGGAAACCTCCCCTCATGACCAAGCCAGATCTGTGATTAAGGAATAAAAAGCACTGCAGTGCCAAAAATTATTTTTTCTGAATTCATTTCTATCAATCCACCCAGAGCATAAATGTCAAATAGTTACATTCATATATATATATTTTTGAACTCTCTGAAGTGATCAAATCAAAGAAACACCATTTACTTTCTGTCCAGTTGCAAGAATTCAGATTTTTTTTTTTTTTTAAAGCACTTCAGTTCAAGTAGCACACCCTTGGGTTTGCAAGCTTAATAGGCACAAGGACAATTCATTATATTTTAGTCAAGTCTCTAACCACATTTAGCAAAAAATGGAATGGATTTAAATGGAATGTCCTGAAGAAAACTCAAGATAATGTGAGTTTTCATCCACTGCTGTTATATGAACAGGAAGTGGTTACTGGTGGTGTTAATTCTCCAGTTACAATCAAACCACAAGTCAAGCCTCTACTGAAGGAAAACAGTGCATGCATACATGTGTGTTTCATTTATTTAATTAAAAGACCATAACTTCTAATTGCCCCACATCTAGTATTAGGGGTAGGGTTTGGAATCTGCCAAAAATCCACCCTGTTTGGAAATTCCAAACGGAAAAGCTTGGAATGAAAAAAAAAAAAAACTGTAATGCCAAAACACAAGGTTTCGTTTGAAATGTAACATCTTCTAGTTTTTGAAAAATTGTCTATTTAGCATGTAGCTAAAACATAAGACAACCCTAACCCTGTTACAGGTTGCCTGTGACCAGGTGGATGTTAAGCGGTTAAGTCACATGCTTTATTAATTACTTAAATTAGATTAAATAAAATGAAATAAATTAAATTACTTACTTAATTTCCCCCAAAGGGTACTTTGCACTACTACAGAGGGTATGTGAGATTTAAAAAAAAAAAAATTTAACACACACACACACAAAAATCAGGTATGCATGATTTTTTAATTAGCTAAGAGAAGTTTAGCATGAAGCCAGTGCACCTCCAATGACATCTCAAAAAATTAAGCCATGTTGCTAATGGCTCAGTCACACTAGAGTAACAATAGGACAGCAGCGCCATTGTGACTAGAAAAAATCGGTGGTTGCCCGGTGATTGCATTGAATTTCGTTGAACAATTGCAAGTAGTTGCAGCAACCAACTGGTTGCCCAGAGGTTGAGCATGACACCCTCAACAAAGCGATTGCACAGGTCGTCTGGTGGGAGGCAGCCTGTCTCCAAACAATCGCGATCTGACTCGGACTGACTGTAATCACTCTCAGACAGACTAGCAAAGGTTTGCAAATAATTGTGGTCTAATTTATAAATGCAGAGAAATGCCAGCACATTGCAATCAATCTGAGTCAGCCTGTGGCAATGAGCACAATTTGTTTGCAACATGTCTCAACTCAGCTGGTTGCCAACTGGTTGTATTCCTAGATAAAAACAAGGTTGCCTGTGTCATTTTGCTGTTAAATTTCTGTCCCCCAGCAGTCCACTATTTGTGGAGAAATTTCTGAAATCAGTGAGGTTCTAGCTGGACTCTGTATGTAAGTAGTTAATCTGACTTTCTGTTTAATGTGAATTTCTGTGTATGTAGACAGCAACAGATTTTGCCAGTTTATCACAATTAATCACCTTATTACTACAAACCGATTCTATGTAATTGCCAACTTGACCACATTCAATCGCAAACTGATAGCAGACTGGCTCTGTCTTATTGCCATTTTATTGCCGTCTTGACACACCAAAATTGCTTTGAAAACGGCAACTGACTGTGAGTGGTTGCAGACCTAGTCCCCATCTTTGACACAACTATTTCAAAGGCAAAAAGATTGCAAGTTCATTGCACACAGTTGCAATAATTTTGATCGTGCCACGGTCTCAAACCAGTTTTCCCTAGTGTGACTGTAGCATATGCCATCTGATGTTTTAAGAAAAAAAACTTTCTGACTACAAATAATCCAAGAAATGAAGCCCTCAAAGCTTCTGATGTGATATCACATGGCTAAAACTAAAAAGCCATTCACTGTAGCTTAAGACTTACTTTTGTATTGCACTGGACCAAATGCAACAGATGAACTTTTTTTTGATAATGTATCCCCTTTGAAAAATATTTTCTAAAGATTTCGGATCAGACAGATCCATCTGTCCTGGTGGCACTGGTTACAAAAATCCAAGATGGAGATGGCCAAACTGCTTAAACTGAGACACAAAACAGGACTTCAAAAAAAGGTGGTTATGTCTGTCTTTTGTCTACAAACTATGTTATTATCAATATAACAACTTTTCCACTGTTATTGTGACATATTTTAATTTCAAATTTCGACTGGTAACACTCATACTAGCCGAGATGAGCATAAAATCAGTTTGATGGAAACAAAATTTAGGCTTCTGGAAATCTATCAGAACAACAATGATTATAGGCCTACATTTTTTTTCAATCTAGGGTTACAACGTTATTTTGCAGGACTGTCATTGAGCATTAATGTATGTATGCTAGTGCAATGAGTTGTCAGATGACATTGCATTGCCTTTTTTTTTTTTCAGATTAATCTTTGCTACCCAAGTGACTTCTGCACTGGGCCAACATTGCTAATGTCAGTCTGAACTTGCCCATAAACCAACGAAAAGTTTAAAGTTTTTCGCTTAGGAAAAACAAAGCTTTATAAAAACTGATATGCAAAACCTTTTAGTGTCACTTTTTAATATCTCCATTAGTGCTGTTTTTTTGTGTGCATAGATTACCTCTAAAAGTCACTTGTTAATCATGGTCTCTGGGGCATTTGTTTTCCTCTGATGGTGCCCACAATAATAATGGCTGGCATTATGATTCACAAGTACTTTGTTTTGTAATACATGGGTTTATTTAATGCTTACACGCAGCCACCCACACTTGTTGCCAGTATCCTATGCTCTTGTGAATCTGGCAAATAAATGCAGTGAAAGTTGAAACAGGGGTTGAGTTTGGTGAAATAAAGGATCCAAAAACACAACAAACCTGAGCTAAGCTTAGGCTTACTTTGCGAGTGCCTGTTTATGTCTGTTTCACCTCTTAACATCTGCCAGGTGAAGAGCTACCCGTTTGGGGTTGGGGGTAGGATTAGGTTAACTTTCACCTCCCTTTTTAGGAATTTCAATTATTTGGCACACCCAAATGGAAAAGCTTATGACAGAAGAACAGCAAGAACAAAATGTATGCATGAGACTTCATTTGAAAAGTAACAACTTCTAGTTTCTGAGCCTGTGTTTGTTTACCATGTGGCTAAAAGAAAACAAAACCCTAGCCTTAACCCTTAATGAGTTGCCAGATGTTAAGAGTTTCTTAAGAACGCTTGGACTGGCTCTAGTCAAATTCTTGCAGTTCAGTATAATGAAACTATTTGCTAGTTGCTTGTCAATTGTTGATGTCAACTTTTCCTATAAAGTCTTATATCACCATCCCATTTATTTAGATCACTGGGTTTTACATTCTCTACAGGCTGTGTCAAATTTAGATAAATAAAAATTCCCCTAAAAAAATAATTTTTTAGGGGAAAAAGAGGAGCAACAGACAAGTGATCCCTCTGCCATGATGAATGGACAAGCAAGTGGGTACAGACTACATGATATCAGCATGATTATGGCCCAGTATGTTGACATATGGTGTTGGAGGCTGGGAACAAAAATGGGAGTCGTCCATGATGGTCGATTTATAATGTGTCATGATGGACACCTCAAAATGTTGAGGAATCTGACAACCACTGTTCTGACAAAAACATGTTTTTCGGTGTCTTCCATGGCAATTCTGTCACTTATGTGATAAAGAGTTTTTTTTTCTACTGCTCAAGTGTATACAACTGGAAAGATGACAAAGAGAGGCAATACAGTCAATATCATACAAACCGCGTTGGTTGCCATTTTCTGTTTACAACCTTTTTCAGAAATCACTAGCTACCACCTCCTTTCTAATGTCCTGGGAATTTCCAGGATTTTTTAAAACAGTGGCAAAAAGGGAACAAAGAATATGGTCAGATTATTTGATCACAAATAAATACAGAGTTGAAAAGGAGCATATTAAACACTGCACAAGAGCCTGAAAAGTGTACTGCATTCAAAAACTGCTTCACAAAGTGGTGAAACAAGTAGACCCTTTACTTGAGCAAAATTCAATCCCAATATACTTAAAGTAAAGTATAAGTACTCATTATGCAAAATCATACATTAGATTACTGGATCATAATTATTGATTCATTAAAATGTAAATCACTTTAATGTTGCACCTAGAGATGGTTTTAATTACTTATCTACTGCTGGGTACCTTTATTTATAATAATACAGCATGGTATATTAGCGTATTTATATTTTAAAATCTGCAAAAATAATAAGCAACTAAAGCTTTAAAAAATTGTATGGAGTAAAAGGTATAGTATAAAATAACATAAAAAAAATCTATATAGTAGTAAAAAGCAGCATAACTGAAATACTTAAATAAAGTACAATTACAAAGTACATTAAAATTGTATTTGAGTAAATGTACTTTATTACATTCCATTACTGGTCCTTTCCATCTAATCATGCCATCGCCCAATGGCATTGGACCAATCATATTTCAGGGGAGGACCTCTGACACACCCCTGCTGATGACATTCCACAAATGTGTAAAAACAGCATGCATGATTGATAAGGGCACAATGCGCGGTCTATCATGTCTCTCAGATACAGTGACCCATTTTGATTTGAAAAGTGGCTTCTCCCCCTTTGCCCTTTAATATGAAGAAAGCTACAAGGCACAAGACATTTACATTACATTATAAGATATCTTGTGTACTTTTGTGACTGAAACCTTAAACTTCAAACAGTGGAAGTGAAGTTGAACTCATTAGTTTTATTAAATTGAAGGAAAAATGGATACCTGCCCACGTTTAGCAGCCAACGTGGTGGTAGGTAATTTTAAATTATCTCATGTAATTCTAGTTGCTTTGTTATTATAAAATCAAGAAAATGAAAAAAAAATATTAAATCAGCAGCAGACTTCTGAGAAAATACATTTGTTCATTATCAATTTATGTGAAGTCAAAATGAACCATACAATAAAAGTGAGTATTATTCCTCACATAGACCTCTGTTTGTTTAGTGTGTGTGTGTTTTCCTCTGTCTCTTTGTAATTTGAACAAAAGAAGCTGCTTTCTGCACTGGCCGTAATACAGTTTGCATAAGTTATTCAATTCAATTCAATTCAATTCAATTTTATTTATATAGCGCCAAATCACAACAGTCACTTCAAGGTACTTTCTTTATATTTTAGGGTAAAGACCCTACAATATTAGACAGAAAAACCCAACAGTCAGATGACCCACTATGAGCAAGCACTTGGCAACAGTGGGAAGGAAAAACTCCCTTTTAACAGGAAGAAACCTCCAGCAGAACCAGGCTCAGGGAGGGGCAGCCATCTGCCGCGACTGGTTGGGGGTGAGGGGAAACAGAAGGGAGCAGAGGGAGACAGGACAAAAGACACACTGTGGGAGAGAGACAGAGTTTAATAATAACTAATGATTAAATGCAAGTGGTGTATAAACACATGGAGAGTGAAAGGAAGTGATGAAGAGGAAATGCTCA
>VUQI01059392.1:11959-25590 GCA_015106735.1 Paratilapia polleni
AATGTTAAAGTTCATGACAGTACAATTAAAAAAAAAAAAAAAAAGACTGAACAAGTATGGCTTGTTTGGAAGGGCTGCCAGAAGAAAGCCCCTTCTCTCTAAAAAGAACATGGCAGCACAGCTTAGGTTTGCAAATTTGAACAAACCAGAAGACTTCTGGGAAAGTCGAGACCAAAGTGGAGATATTCGGTTATAATGCACAGGAGCATATCATATTAATGTGAATTTTCCAATTGTGGGACTTATAAAGTCTATCTTATCTTATCTTATCTTACCAGCACAAATGCCTCATACCAACTGTCAAGCAGGTGGTGGAGGGGTGATGATTTGGGCTTGTTTTGCAGCCACAGGACCTGGGCACCTTGCAGTCATTGAGTCGACCACAAACTCCTCTGTATACTAAAGTATTCTAGAGTCAAATATGAGGTGATCTGTCAGACAGCTAAAGCTTGGATGAAACTGGGTCGTGCAACAGGACAATGATCCCAAGCACATGCTTCAATGAACTGAAGCAACGCTGTAAAGACGAGTGGCCACAACGATGTGAGAGACTGATAAAGTCATACAGAAAACAATTACTTCAAGTTATTGCTGCTAAAGGTGGTTCTACAAGCTACTGAATCATGGGGTGTACTTAGCTTCATCTTCACATGACTGTAACTGCAATGTGACTGTTACATTTCTTTAAGTAAATGTGGAAGTGTGTATCACTTACTGCCCCAGACTGGAATGCTCCTGCTCTCCAGTTTGGTGACTATGGAGCACATGGTCATAGTGACTGGGATGGCATCAAAGTAAGAAGAATGTGGTGCTACTGTTAGGATGGGAACTTCAGAGGGTGAGGCCCGTTCCCCTTTCACCTTGATCCAATGGAAACCTCCGCAAAACCACATGGCTCGCATGACCACTCTTAGACACAGATCTATAAACCTGAAGTAGGGCACACAGACACTTGCAAATGTCTATATAAAATGTTGATTAAAGGATGATGAGTGTCTAAACCTGATCATTGTTAGCAACGCTTTGTATTCATTCTCATAGTCCCTTTCACAAGTGTATTTTAAAACACGGGATTTTACATTACTGTACTAAAGCTCAATACTTTACATTTTAGGAGTTTGTCACTAATAAAAGGACCTCCAAGACCTCTAAAACTGACACGATGGTGTATTCTAATCATTCTCACAACTAATAGCTTCAAAGAGATGCTGTATAAAATTATATCAGCACACAGACGTTTTTCCCAGCAGACAGTGGGTAATAATCAGCATCTCAATCTGTAATGCAATTTACAGGATACTGAAATTTTCACACATTTCTGTGTAATCCCATAAGTCTTAGTAGCACATATGTGCTTTCACACTTTCTATTACACACAAATGTACACCAACACACCTTCTCCACCATGACTGTGGCTCAATGACAAACTCAGAACGTCCCAGAGATGCTGTGAAGGCGAAGGGCCACGCCAGCAGCATGAAGAAAGACACCAGCAGCAGCCGCACTGGAAAAACTGTTACTGACATCAGTCCTATCTGGAGAGACGAAACACACAGAGATATATGAACAGTCATACTGTTACTATTGCACTGCATTTCCACAACATGTTATTTACTGTTAAATTCCTGCATTTTAACCACCTGTCAAACAACAATAATTAACATACTGTACATTCCTATACAACTGAGAAACATGCCATTACATTTTACAGCGTCAAGACGAGGAGACAAACTCCATCTGTCCTTCAGGAAAAAACACAAACATTTCAGTCACACCAACAGCACTGGTCTAATCATGTTTTAAATGCCCAACACAAATAAAGGGTTTACATTATCAATGCCAGTTACCTAATGTAAGAATAAAGGGGGGATAAAGACTTAAGCGTGTTTGCATCTAACCATTTCAACAGAAAACTTACATTCAAATGAACAGAAAATTTAACAGCAAATGATCCTAAAATGGACTTTTAATTATACACAGCCCTTTTTAGCAAGGTAACCAACTTAACTGAGCTTTGGTGTTGTGTGAAAACCATAGACTGTATGTAAAAGATGGTCACATCCATTATTTATGTGCTTTTGGGTGTGGTAAACCTGTTATTGGTAATTTACTGCCAAATGAACATGCACAGCATCCTCGGGTTCTCAGTCAGATGCACCTTTTGCTTATTACATCTTGGTTCCAAAAATCCAGAATTGCGACAGCTACATTGCTAATCTCAAAGTTTTAAAAACAGTACTCTACAAACCAATAGGTGGCGCCATGGTGACTAAATCCATCTTTCATATGCAATGTATGGTTACAACAACTCAAGCTATGTGTAACATGAAATTAGATAAAAGCTGCAGTTACTGACATTGAGAAGGTAATCAGGAAGTATTTGCTGTTTTATCAAAGTCCTTCTAGAATCAAGTTTAAAACACAGGAGCTATCCTGAAACACCTCTGGACACTTATTTGGGCAGTTATTTGGAAGTGTTTGCTGACTTTGCCCCAAAATAACATTTTAAAAAGATTCTTTTATTCCCTTCTGGACGTTCTACTTCTACCACCATCTTTACTGTTTCTCTGGTAGTATCATACCAGACTTTAGCAGTTTCGCACATCATTGCGGAGAAATTTTAACACACTATTCTTTACAATGTAGCTTCAGTCGATTGAGGTTTGCAGGCATTTGTTTATGCACAGCTCTCTTAAGGTCCCACCATAGCATTTCAGTCAAGCTGAGGTCTGGACTTTGACTGGGTCATTGTGGCACCTTTTGCTTGGGATGTACTTGGGATTGCTGTCTTTCTTTTTCCACCCATTCTGTTGTAGATCTGCTGGTGCTTGACCAATTTCATCCAAGCTTTAGCTGTCTGACAGATGGCCTCAGATCTGACTCTAGAATACAGAGGAGTTGACTCAATGACTGCAAGGTGCCCAGGTCTTGTGGCTGCAAAACAAGCCAAAATCATCAGCCCTCCACCACTGTGCTTGACAGTTAGTATGAGGTGTTTGCTGCTGATATGCTGTGTTTGGTTTTCTTCAAATGTGGTGCTGTGCATTACAGCCAAACATCTCCACTTTGGTCTTGCCTGTCCAAATTGAGTTGTTCCAGAAGTCTTGTGGTTTGTTCAGATGCAACTTTGCAAACCTAAGCTGTGCTGCCATGTTCTTCTTTATAAAGAAGAGGCTTTCTCCTGCAACCCTTGCAAACAAGCCATTCTTGTTTAGTCTTTTTCTAGCTGTACGGTCATGAACTTTAACATTTAACATGCTAACGGAGGCATGTAGAGTCTGAGATGTAGCTCTTGGGCTTTTGCAGTTTAAAAATTCTGTCTGTTCATCAGAGTTCCCTAGCATCTTGTGCATTACTTTAAAATAATTCAGTTTTAGATCTGAGAGTTAGCTGCTATTACTTTTACTGCTTAATTTTATGATCATAGAGGATTTTGTTAGTGTTTCTCTTTAGTAAAGGTCATGTTTCTTTTGTAGTGTGTGTGTGTGTGTGTGTGTGTGTGTGTGCGTGTGTATGTGTGTAATGAGTTGTTGGTGACTGGATGCCTCAGTTTGGGCTTAGTCAACAAAAACTGAAAGCTGTGTTGAACATTTAGTCATTTAGAGTTTAACCATGAAGACTAAGGTATGAAAAAGTTAAAACTACAGAACTCATGCCTTTTCTCTTACTGTGTAATGAGAGAGATGGGGTGTGTGTGTACTAACAGGGTCACAAAGTCACGGCCTCCAGGGTAAATTCAAACTGTGTGACATTTAAAGCTCCTTCCTCCTGCTTGTCTGACCTCTGTTCGATCTCTTCATCCTGCACATTCATTGTGCTTCCTCATTCGCCTCTCATCAAGCTCCTGACCTGCCTTACAGTAATCTACAATCATAAAAAGAACCCTGCTTCTCAGATATCCATCTATCAAGTCACCCATCAGTCTCTCTAGTCCGATTTGCTCAGCTGCATCTTTTGTTGTTCCTTTTACAGCTTTCCTCCTACTTTGCATTGATGTGCTTTTTGTCACCCCTCAAGGGAGTCATACGTAACCTCCCCACCCATCCTGTCCCATCTTTCTTTTATTCCCTGTGTAGTTCTCTATCTGGAGGAACCCAGGTGCACTCTTCAGGGCTGCATTAATAAATAAATAGCAACGGGGGTGATTTATGATGCTCAAACGCATATCCATAACTCTCCACCCACCCCCAGCCCCACCCAAGCCTGTGCGTCATCAGAGCTTAACAAATCCATCTGGGAGGATCTGCTGACATTTTCTCAAGAGGTGGCATAAGAATAAGCAGGGGCGGGGCAGAGGGGAGCAATTTCCAGTGTTTCGTAAGAGCGATGGCAGATCCTTGAAATTTGCAGTAGAAATGCACTTCAAAAACGCTGAACTCATTTGAAGCACACAGCTGCACCTATACTGCCTTAGGTGTATTGCAAGCCCGGTGCACTACTGAGCTTAAAAATACAGTAACATAACTGTAAGGTATATGCATATGACAAATATTTTAAGATTCTGGGGTAGAGCAAAAGAACAAAAAAGAGCAATTTTTAGGTTGTCTGAGGTAAGGCTGTGCTTCAGGTGTCTTGGCTCCATATTTTTGTTGCTGATCAAATAAAGTTGGTAAGGTAGGCTGCTACTGTTTCTGTCTAGTTGCTAGTAGACTTTTCTCAACTTCAATCTGGGACTTTAAGAGAAAAAAGAGAAGAGACCGCTGCCATCAGGATAGAAATATTTCATTATTTCTGATCTAAAGTCCCTTGACCCCTGGCTCAAACGATGCACAGGTACAATATATACCTCTGCTTGAAATACATGGCAAAAATGTGAGAGCACACTGAACTTGTCATTTGTAAGTGAAAAAACAGCATTTTGTAGTTACTGGTTTGTGTTTGTGCTAGAAAAATATCTAAGAATATTAATAAAAATTATTTTTGACAACATATTCCACGGGTGGTATTGCATGAATTTACATGCATGGTTGCGGCTGTGCAAATTTTGACAATCACTTCGAATTATTTCATACCACTGTGTGAATGTGTCGTTCACCACATTCACTGGAGCAGCTGTGAAAAGCATATTACTTTGTGCAGGATTTGTGCACATGCAACAAAGAATCTGAGAAGGTGCAACTGTGTTTCAACTCCTAAAACATTTTTTCGTGCTCCAACAGTACCTTCATCATGCCACTTGCTGTTGGAAAAACACAGCAAAGTACCACTGAAACTGTTCACTGCATGTCCTGCCATGTTATGGCAGACCCCAGTCACACAGGCCTAGAGACCAGTTGGCGACCACCTGGCAACCACTGGTCACTAGCAAAAAATGAGTATTCCTCAACCGGTTGCGAGTGGTTGCTGGAGTTTGCTGGCAGTTGCTGTGAAATGGGACTGTTAAGCCTCAGTCACACTGGCCAATCAGTGACCTCCTGGTAACCACCGGTCGCTAAGGAAAAATGTGTATTCCCCGACCGGTTGGGGAGTGGTTGTTCGAGGTTGCTTGCTATTGCTAGATGAAACTGGTTGCAAAGAGGTATCCAGTCCTGCACGGAAAAATTATTTGTGATTGCTTTTGTTACTAGCAGATTGCTGCGGTTGCCTGCAGTTTGTATGGAACATGCTGACTTGTCGCTCGTCAAGTACTCACTAAGTTGTGCAGGCACAACTTTTACTTTGAAGGAGAATGGCCTCCATTTCCAATTTGCGTTACACGTTTTCAAATTTCACTGGTGGTTAGTTAGCGAGTGTTTGAAGACAGGTTGGTGTCTTCCATGCAAACTAATGGCACTAACCGTGGCAATGTGCTAGCAACCACAGCAATCGCAAGGAGATTTTTGATGCGGCACTCTTTGTGACCCAGCAACGACGAGCAACCTCCAGCAACCACTTGCCAACCGGTTGGGGAATACACAATTTTCCCTAGCAACCAGTGGTTGCCAGGTCACCGATCGGTCTCTAGGCCTGTGTGACTGAGGCCTTAAGTGTGACTTACACTGATTCAAGAAGTGCAATGGTTAGTAAATTAATCAATACTTCAGCTGAGAGAAACCTAATTGTAAACTGCTTATACAATGGATTAAATGCTGAAATCATATTTAAGCAGTATTGAGTGTGACGAGTTACAAAGTAGCCTTGTGTTACGAAGGTCGTTCAATTATCTGCAAGATGGACGGATAGAAAAAAAAATAAAAATCAGCAAACATGCCTTCTTTCCTACACTTGTGTTGCAATCACTGATTTCAGTTTGTGTGCAGGGAGGAGGAAGATGGTGGGGCAGTCTACGTGCAAAGTGCAAACTGTGCTCACAACAACTGCTGCAAACAAGACATCGACTCTTTGCAAGCCAAGCAAAAACAACACGTTACCACAAAGCTAGCAGCAAAGAACCCATCACACAGACTGATGTTAAAACTAAGTATATGTGAACCCCAGTCAACCAGTCAAAGCCAGATCTTCAACAGGTAACGAAAGCACTTATGAGCAGTCAAACTTGTAGCCTCCATTTCTACCTGTACATGTTTTTGGAGTAGAATCGCAGTGGTGATCCCTGTGAGGTGCTCGTTGGACTGGCTTTTAACTTTGCGGTCAGCTTTCTGTTACTACTTAAACAGTAAAAGAAAGATCTTGTGTATGTCCTCATTAGGATAGGGATTTTTGACAGTATGTGAGACTGTAGCCTAAGCTTTATATTGTTAACTGGTAATTATGTGACAATGCATCTCACACCATGTTACGAAGTAATGAAAAAATAATTACTAAATTAAATTACTTTCTCTAGGGAGTAATTAAGTAATGTACCGCAATACTTTTTTTTAAAAAATGTAATGAATAATGTGTAATACATTACTTTTTATGAGTAACGCCCCCAACACTGTTTTTAAGTAAATAAAAATGTCAAACATTTGAGAATTTGGCATCTTTGGGTCTTGCATTAAAGTGAACTGAATATTTCAAAATCTCGAAGGGACTTTATTAGCTGTCCTGCTAGGTACAGGTGTGCTGCTTTGACGTGTGGCTTAAACACGGAGCAACATAAAATTAAACTAGACAGATCAGCGTGTTGTCACCAATACCTGATCTAGCTACTTGAGTCAGGACGGGAAGGATATCTGATTTAAATATCACATCTGTGTATCCCTACTCAGTACTTGCTGCTTGCCTTTGACTCTTGGATATTCTGATGGGTATATTTCAGTTTTCTCATTTACAAACCAAACCATTAAAAGTACTTTAAGGTTTCCACTAATACACCATTTTCCCAAGCCATCAAAGCTAGCTCCCCTGGGTAATGTAGCAGACTACAATTTTAACTGCTCTATACCCTGTACTGAAGGCTAATTGCTCTTGACTCATTGTTTTCATTGAGGCAATGAATGTGTACCCACGAAGCACTTAACCTGTCCTTCTATTTGTCAGATTTAGGATGCCTGTCCAGCAGGGACTGAAGCCAGGCAGTAAGAGATCAAAGCCAAAAGTAAAAGTACTTGTTACACACATACTGTTAAAGCTGTGTCTGGTATTAAATAAGCTCCCCATCCAGTCCCTGGATGTCACAGCTCTGTTTAATGTCACAGGCATTTTGTTTGTGAGCTTGAGAGTTGGCAGCTGTTGGCTGTTCAGTAATGTGTGACTCAGCTGGAATGAGCTTCACTTGCTGACCTGGTTGGTTTAAAGTGCTGCTGATCATGTTTGCTGGATAGTTGGGAAAAAAATCCAGGAAGAACAGCAACAAGGGCATGTGTCCCATCAAGCTGCTGCCTCTCTATAACAAAAAAGATTCATAAGCAAAAAGACACCTTGAAAATGTCGTGCAGTCACATAACCAAGAGCACAGAGGAAGTCATTTTGGTTACTTTTGTTTGTTTTTCTTCAGGCAAAACTTGTGCTTGTTTACATGAGAGTGTGCAAACCGTCCACAGGTTCAGCAAGTGGAAAAACATGCCAGCTTTTTCTCAGTGTACTGTTTCAGGAGTGTCTTTATGTTGTTTTTATGTTTACATGTAACTAGATAACATGACTTTCAGTTGATCAGCAGTGTGTGTTTAGGACACTGACATGCTGTCTGCAGTCCTTAAATCACCAAGTCCAAAAATCTACTGTGCCATTGCTTGTATTAATGAGGAGGTATTTCATCCATACTGCCCTCCTCCAGCAGAGAGCCCAATGATTTTTTATTGCTGATTTAGGGATGAAGCCATACCTACATTTTCATGTTTGACCTCGAGCACACACCTTGCTTTCCTGCCACTGTGCAGGCTTTCCCATTCGTGCAGCCTAGTGAGTACTATCCAAGTACACATTAAACTTTTTTAGCTGTCAGCTTGTTTAGTCCTCGGCTAAAATCCAAGTGTAGACACGGTGCGCCTGACTGGTGTGCGTGCAGGCACTGGAAAGAAACAGCTGGAAACAGGGAAGTGTGGACTAACAGAGGGATGTTCATGAGAGGAAGTCAAGTGTATGTTAGGCCGATTAGCATGTGTCAGTGTGCCAGTTAATGAGGTCAAAACAATACTATATGGGGTTTCAGTTGTACAAGCTCTTCCCATTCACAGCGGGTGTGTCGTTAAAAAAAAATGCAAATGTCTGATATGCAAATTCGACCAATTAAGGTTCAACTCTAGCTCTGCACGTCCACCCAGGAAAATGTGAGGAAAGTGGCTGACCCCACAATGACACCACAACCTTCAGATAATACACACAATGGAGCACATGAGGTCGCACGGCAGTTACTGCTATGGAAGTGAGACTGAACTGGTGAAAAATTAAAAGAGAGAGAGAGAGACAGACAGAGGAAGCTATATTTTGTAGTGGCAGCTCTTGTAAAATTTAAACCTGAAGCGAGTGTGACCTGCCATCCATAGCTTTGCCTTAACACTGAAGAATAAAGAAACAGTAGTATAAACCTATACTAAGCTCAGAAGATAGAAGTAAATCTAAATCAAGTGAACACATAATATGCATTAAAACTACTTATGGTATTATTTTATAGAATATGAAACTACTTTGAAAAACTATTCTGCTGACCCCATGGTTTTTGTCTTTTTAAACCGTTTGTGGTCTTTTAAGGGTCACTTAAGGTGAGTCTCGGTCCTAAACCAGGAAACAGTGAGGAAACTTTTTTCTAGATAGTCGCAGCATTATTACACTCCTCCTAGTTATGGGGGGGGGGGGTATCCATCTTTTTTTTTAATGTTTATATTACTTATTGTTATAACAGTACCCTTCACCATTGAGTAAACAGTCCCCCAAAAACGGAATGTTATAAAAGTGTCAAGGTTGGTAAAGTTTAGGAGCAGGAAAGTCACTAAATACACACCACATACACACGACACTTGGCTACGAAGACGGAGGAAGATGTTTATCTAAAGACACGTAATGTGTCGTTTGCTATCTTTACCATCTTACCTTTATCTTTTCTGTCATGGTGAATTTCAGCTCGTGCACGAAGGGGTTTTTACCCACTCCTAAAGGGCGACTGTTTGAGGGCATCATTTTTAGCGACCTATAACACCCGAAAAATAAAAGAAAAGCCGTGTCTAAATTTGTCCTGTAACTCCCAGTAGTCGCATTCGTCGTTTTATGCCGCTGGAGAAGTCTTCCTCTGTAGTCTCTGGTAGAGACTGATGATGCTGCCGGGGCGGAGAGGAGTGCAACTCACTTCATGCTTACAACAAGCTCGAGCTAGCCAGATGAAACCAGATGAAGCGACTGGTTTATGTTCCCGTTCTCGGGTTCAAAATAAAATGAACGCTATTCCGCCTGTTTTTAAAGATGCTACATTGAAAAAAAAAAAAAAGTCCCGAAACATTGAACTAACGTGAACGCCGTGTTGTTTACTACGCATAAAAAAGTTTACATTTTCAGCTTTTTAAGCTGGAAGCTCACGGTAACCCTTGAGCTTCTCATATACCGTAAGTAGCGGTATATGAGAGCGTCGTGTTTGAGCTTTTATTTTGAAAGCAACGACAAAGTCAGACAATCTGTGGCAAAACTGCCTTCATAATCTTATAATTAGTTATCTATAGGATAATTGTTTTCTGAAAATGGATTTTTGCAAGCAGCAGGCTAATTCATAAAATGGAGAGTAGAAGAAGTGTGACTGCTTGTAGCATTTTAACAAAATGCAAAGTATGCTGGTGTGGCATGTTGTCACTTTCTACTAAACTAATACACCCGCACATGCTGATAGGAATATCAGATATGGAGTAGGTTTCACAGCAAACTAATATCCGTGAAGCAGTTACTTCAACAAAGAACTAAGAAATCACTCTTATGGTGGTGCAAGAAGACCAGTCAAATGATCACCAGAGTCTGTGGGAAACACAGATCAGTGGCAAATTTTGTGCAAGTCATTGTAGTATATTTAGTAGTTCAGTAGATTACACCGCCCTGCATCATATCTGCTGTGTGAAATCTAACAGTTGCTCTTTACTAATTTTGGGTCGCTGATTTCAAAAATAATATCCACTTTGCTCTATCACGTCACGTTTTTTCCACAGGTGGCAATTGTAAACATGATCCCGATGTTTTTTGCTGTATCTGTGGATGCTTCACTACATGCAAACAGACTTTGTGGAAAAAGGGCATACTTTGCCTTTTTGGTATGAAATTGGGCGACCAAGACAAGCCATGGGCACCTCATTCAGTTTGCCGGGCATGTGTGGAAAACCTCCGAGCATGGACTAAGGGAAAGAGAAAGAGCTTGGGTTTTGGTATTCCAATGGTATGGAGGGAAATTTGGCCAGATGGGCTTCATTAGATTAAACCTTATTTCTTCTGGGTAATGTCTGCTAATGTTACCTTACTTCTTAATGTGGAAAATTGCTTTATACCAGTAGCAGCTAGCTGGCTAATCTCAGCTTGCTTCCTTGCTAACGTTGCCATTAACAAAGTAACGTTGCCATTAACAAAATATCTGAAGCCACATCAGTGTTAGGTTTTTCTCCTTATAAGGAGTTTGTTATGGAGTCTGTGTTGTGCTGGGAGCCGATCAGTTGGTGAGTGATTAGTGGACTCTACTACTGTTAGCTAGTGTTGCTCACTGTTGATGCTGGGAGTGGAAGAGAGATACTAAGACAAGGCCCTCAGCTGTGAACATAAGCTTTGTATCCTTTGTATTTTTGTGGAAAATTCATCCCATTCCTCCACAAAGTAGGCACTCCACAGGCTGTTAGAGGAAACCAGTAGTCAGGGAAGTTTTCATTTTTATGTTACATTACAAGCCGTTCAGACCTTGACAGCAAAAAAGGGTTAATACATGAAGAAAAGTTACCTAATGCGTCTGGCACATGATATGCAGTGTGTGTCAGCTCCATATTTACTGTTCATTCAAAATGTAGTTTTAATAAAAAGAGCAGTTCAGTTTGAATAACAGCATGGAGTGGAGTAAGGAGCCGCAGCATGTTCATCTAACATGGAGTTGTTAGATGAAGAGCACCAGGTGACAGGCTGAACACCTGCAACTTCTCAGCAAGGCAACCAGCTTTCTCTTTCACTGTGCCCTTCTGCTCACGGACCCGTGCAGTGTGGAGGTGTCCCCCAGTCAGAGAAGAATGAAATCTTCCAAATTACACTGTAATTGGATTTTGAACTGGATTTGTGTGCTTTTGGTAAAGAAAAGTGGAAGGTCTGCTTTTATCTCTCATCTCCAACTAGCTTCCAACTACAAGCTAGTTATAGAATAAGAGATACCAGCAGCCTTTCTGACATTAAGCTCATGTCACAAACCCAGGAGCACAAACACATTGTCATGTAAATATCTCTTAGAAGCCCTCTTTTTGCTGAGAGAGATGGATCCTTGTGTCTTAACTAATGGTCTACACACGTATGCACATGCAGTTGTAACCATGAAGTGTGAAGAGGGTGGATGTGCAATGAGTGAGCTAACTAACAGCTCCAGTGAGACCTCTGTGTCCTTTTAAATGCAACTTCAGCAATATCCTTGCAGACAAACTGTATCATGTATGAGATGGACACTAACAAGCAGTCTGTCTGTCTAATATACCT
Source organism: Paratilapia polleni (assembly GCA_015106735.1). Lineage (NCBI taxonomy): Eukaryota > Metazoa > Chordata > Actinopteri > Cichliformes > Cichlidae > Paratilapia > Paratilapia polleni. Next base: position 23,951 of record VUQI01059392.1, read on the forward strand.
ATGTGTTCACTTGAGTATGTGCATACGTGTTCTGCACAGACAGAGGTTCCCATCTGACGGCAAAGCAAATGCTCATATTAATATTTGAGTTTCTGCGCTGTCCAGACGTGGTGCTGAGAAAAGTGCATAATTGATGAGGAAATGTCTGACTACTTAATCTCTCCTCCTGTTTTTCAGGCCGCCAGACTTTCCTCTCCCATTCATCTGTGTTCACCCCTTCTTCCTCTCAGCCTCATTCTGCTGAATTATTGTCAGAGCGCTGTTTTTCCCTGCAGATAGACTGGCCATGAATATCCGTATCCATTCCACTACTTGTGTACGGATATGTCAGAATGCTTAATTAAATAATGTCAGGTTTATTTAACTGAGGATCATCTCTTTTCTGTAGCGGCAGCTGCATTATGAGCTCTACAGTAAATCATCCAGCCTGTTCTGCAGATGTTTGGCATTCACTGATGAGAAATGTTTCCCTTCTGTGTTGAACTTGATTGAAACATTAATTTAGTGTTTGTGTGCCCTGATTATCAAACCAAATTGTTGTTTAGTTACTTGCACGTATTTTTGTATTTTTGTTCTGGTTAGATTTCTGTCTGACTTGTTCCTGACTTGCTTTATTTAAAAATGTACCCTGCTCAAAAAAATTAAAGGAACACTTTTTAATCAGACTATAGCATCAAGTCAGTTAAACTTCTGGGATATTGATGTGGTCATTTAAGTAGCAGAGGGGGTTGTTAATCAGTTTCAGTTACTTTGGTGTTAATGAAATTAACAACAGGTGCACTAGAGAGGCAACAATGAGACAACCCCCAAAACAGGAATGGTTTTACAGGTGGAGGCCACTGACATTTTTTTCCCCCTTCATCTTTTCTGACTGATTTTTCACTAGTTTTGCATGTGGCTAGGGTCAGTGTCACTACTGGTAGCATGAGGTGATACCTGGACCCTACTGAGGTTGCACAGGTAGTCCAACTCCTCCAGGATGGCACATCAATATGTGCCATTGCCAGAATGTTTGCTGTGTCTCCCAGCACAGTCTCAAGAGCATGGAGGAGATTCCAGGAGGCAAGTAGTTACTCTAGGAGAGCTGGACAGGGCCGTAGAAGGTCCTTAATCCACTGATATCTACTCCCTTGTGCAAGGAGTTAACTCTGAGTTAACTTCAATAATTATTTCCTCTAAACCATCAATGTGTCTATTGGACCCCATCCCTACAAGACTGCTCAAAGAAGTCCTACCATTAATTAATGCTTCAATCTTAAATATACTCAATCTGTCTTTATTAACGGGCTACGTACCACAGGCCTTTAAGATGGCAGTAATTAAACCATTACTTAAAAAGCCTTCTCTTGACCCAACTGTCTTAGCTAATTATAGGCTGATCTCTAACCTTCCTTTTATTTCTAAAATTCTTGAAAGAGTAGTTGCAAAACAGCTGACTGATCATCTGCAGAGGAATGGTTTATTTGAAGAGTTTCTGTCAGGCTTCAGAATTCATCACAGCACAGAAACAGCTCTAGTGAAGGTTACTAATGACCTTCTTATGGCCTCTGACAGTGGACTCCTCTCTGTGCTTGTCCTGTTAGACCTCAGTGCAGCATTCGATACCGTTGACCACAATATTTTACTGCAGAGATTAGAAC
>VUQI01059395.1:0-24415 GCA_015106735.1 Paratilapia polleni
GCCAAGGTATTAGTCTTCAAATAGGATGCAGAGATGACCAAACAGCTCTGATATCTTAACATCATTTGACAGAGAACCAACTGAGATGTAACCAGACTTGAGCCGTGACCTTACTTCCTCGCCCCTGTAACCCTTCCCTCTTTGGCCACACTGCACATGGTCCAATCACCCATGTGCGCTCTGCCTTGCTTTATCCAAATTTGAAACTATTCATATCACACAAAAGCAGAATGGTCACGTCTTTAAGAAGACAAACCTTGTACAGTACATAAAACTTGGATGTAAACACCAAAAACTAACACAGGTTTGGTTTGAATTTCTCCACATCAGTAAAACATTTAGATAGAATGTATAGCATCGACATGTTGGTGTTTTCATTGTTTTTATTAATTGTGTCGGTATAGCAAAGCAGTAATGAAGACGCATGAGCTGCACACAAAGCAGAAATCCCTTGTGCACTTTGGACAAACACAAATAACAGAACAAAGACAGACAAACTGAACATCACTTCACATGTCACAGTGTGGAAACCTCATCTCTAATCACCTCATTTGTTTGAGTCCAGCCCAAAGCTGACAGTAACATTTCTGTAACGTCTATACTGGAATTTTGTTTCCTCATTGTCCTTTCCTCCTGTGTGTACATTTTGTGGACTTGTGTAGGACAGACCCATGCATTAAAACAGATGGTACTGAGTATAAAATAGTTTTTCTGCTCATGGAAATGAGGTATGTTTCTGTTGCATCTGTACAGATAGTGCATGACTATTTTATGTTGTTGTTGTTTTTTGTTTTTAATTTATTAAGTATTTTTTTCTGTGATGCTTCCCGCATGTATGTGAGTCATTTTCTGTGGGTGGGTGCATACTGTGTGTGTACGTGTGCAGGAGTTTGTTATTCCATTATTCTGCTCAGCTAATGCTCTTAAAGTGTGTTTCTACTTTCAATTTGATTATCCGCTCTCACTCTCCTTCACTCCCCCAAACATTTTTTTTTCCTCTCTTGTTTCTTCTAAACCCGTTGCACTCCTCTGTTTCTGTCTTTTCCTTGGCACTGTTTCCTTTTATATTTTGTTTGGGACATCTTAGAAATGCAGGGAGGTTACTGTCCTGCATGTGTGTGTGAAAAGGATATACAATATGAGCCATGTCTTCGCTGTCGTATTTATGTTTGTTGGAGTTTACTTTATGTCAACGCAATGCTGGGCTACTTTTATGTTAGTTGGGAGATAAAACAGATAGCCACTCATTTTAAGTTGACTGTAATGCAGAAAATAAAAGCTAAGACTAAAGACATGGGAAATAAAATGTGAATATGGTAAACTGGTGTGTTTTATTTTTTCTTTTCTCAAAATGTGTATTGCAGAACATAATAATCTTTGTCACAGTGATACTTTCTTAGAACTTCCACTGAATGAGCATGAAATTTGCAAAACATTTGACCTCCTGAAAACATTTCTTTGAAGTTAATAAAGCAATTGTAATTGATCCTAATTGAGTTATGAGCAGGATATTGATTTGGCAAACTAAAGCAAAACAGCCTTAAAGTTTTTTTTTTTTTTTGTTGTTTTTTTTTTTTAACTTTAAGGCTTAAATTTTGTTATTGGGGTGTCCTTGCTTTGACTAGCAGGTACGTGCTAAAAGAGCAGTGGCTAGTCCTCCGCTATCCTTTAACTACGCTAATTTAAGACACTGACCTGGGCCTGAGTTGTTGGTGCCTTCTTGGAACATTTTTGATTGAATTATCTGACAACTAATATGGCAGTGTTAATTGTACTAGCAGACCATCCAAGAAGTCAAAGTAGTAGTATTTACTTTTATTAGCAGGTATGTGCGTTTGTGCTGTGCATCTACAGAGGCTATAGGTGTACCTTGCTAACTAATCTTGCTAGCCTTAGCTGTTAGCTTAGCACACCACCCTCTCATGTAAATATGGTCACTTCTGGCTCCAAAAGAGTCCAAGAAGCTGAAGTGAAGACTTCAGAATCCCAGTCCAATAAACAGTTGTTCAAGTCTCAGTTGGACTTTTATTTACAGGCTTTTTGACTTGATATCGTTGTCAGATATTGTTTTAAATAACAGCATTAAAGTGAACCTGTTTAAACAACCCATGGTAAGGCTGTCCAGCATTAGTGCCATGCACATGAATCTTTTCAGTGAGAAAAATGTTTACATATTAATAATGCATCACTGGAGGGATTCACATTGTTTCAAGTCTATTGTAAAACAAGATTCCCGTATGGTTTCTTTAGTTTATCCTGTCCATACTGAAAAGATCACTTCCTAAAGCCATTTCTCTGTATGTTGAGACCGTTTATATATTGGAGGGTACAATATTCAAATATTTTAAAAATGCCAACCCATCCCATGCATTGATAAAAAAAAAAGAAAATCCTCTCCAAAAACATTCAGCTAGTTCTGAATCATAACTAAACAAACTGTCAGTATTATTAGTAATGGTGCATTCACACTAACTGCAAAGTAAAGTTTTTCATACAGTCTATACAATTGAGGTGAATTTGTGCTGGGCGATGCAAATAGATCCACATTTGTCAACTTTAGCTATTTCTCTTCACGATGCATTGCGAAAACCCATCAACTTGAATTCTTGTGACGTCACTGACGATCAGAAATGAAGGGCACGCTTACTGACACTGTTTACACAGGAGCTGGAGCTGTATGGTTCAACATCACTTTGAGAGACATGAAAAAAACACAGCTTGGAGAAAAGTGAGCGAAATTGTAGGACGTCATGGAGAATATGTTATTGTAACTTGATAGAAAGATAACATGCTACCATGATGTCAGCCCCTGGTGTGTGAAGTCCCATTTTGAAGCCATGGTATGAGCTGTTGCCGTCTTGGTGTTTTGAAACCGGATGTGACAATCAAGGGGTGGATCTGACTGAAACCGCATGCTAAGGTAATGACTTGTCAATCATGAGTCGTACACCTGGGTAGCAAGGTGGTTAGCACTGTTAGCACAGCAAGAAGGTCCTGAGTTTGAATCCACCATCTGGCTAGGGCCTTTCTGTGTGGAGTTTGCATGCTCTCCCCGTGTTTGCGTGGGTTCTCTCCGGGTTCTCCGGCTTCTTCCCACAGTCCAAAGACATGCAGTTAGTGGGATTAGGTTAATTGGTAATTCTAAATTGGCCGTAGGTGTGAATGTGAGTGTGAATGGTTGTCTGTCTCCTTGTGTTAGCCCTGCGACAGACTGGTGACCTGTCCAGGGTGTATGGTAGCTGGGATAGGCTCCAGCCCCCACCCGTGACCCTGAATAGGATAAGCAGAAGAAAATGGATGGATGGACATTTGATAACATTAAGTATGTAAAGTACAAGTAGTTCAAAAATTATAGCTGCTTTTCACAGGTACTGCATGTAAATAATGTGATGTTTAAACAATAGTGAATGCCACTGGGTACAATGTCTCAAGTGTTCATAGTCCTGTCAATTTGCCAGTTAGTAAATTCTTATTGTTTATTTTCCTCTCAGCCTTCAGATAATACATGTTTGCAGACATGCCAACAAGGACCACGTCCTCCTCTCACAGACTGGATTCATGAGCGTCAGACTGAGTGATGTGTGAATTAGGCCTGAAAAGCTTAATTTAGAGTCTCACTATCAGCTGTGCCCAGTGCACACAGGGCCTCCCCTGTTGTAGACTTAAACTGGGCCCTGAGTAATTGTCTTCAGGTCAGCTCAGCAGTGTACAAAGAAATGCACATTCTTCTGCAGTTTTCCGAGCCTTTCCACACTCCCTTATTTTGCCTTGAGAAAGTGCTGACCTTAGCCACCAGGGCGCCATGTGTGAGTGAGAGAGAGTGTGTGTGGCATGATCTTGGCAACATGCCTAGTGCCTTCCCATTCACCAACATAGTGATCTTTCAGTTGCAGGGACTGAAAGGCAACTTATACTTATCCAGTGGGTTGTGCCAGTGTCAGTGTCTCTTAAAAAAAGAAAAGAAATCATCCCTTGCACATTGTTAATTTACAGAACTCATGCTGTGTATATAAAACTCCCCGAACCCTCAGATATGTCACCTACTTATAATTCAATTAGGGATCACAAAGGTTACAAAAATGCACTTTTACTCATAGCATCTTTGAAGAGTGAACAAGCAGATACAAAGGACACATCACCAGAAAGAATATTTTAACAACCTCTAAGCCATTTAAGATGTAAAAAGGGTTTCAATTTTGGTTTGTCTTTTAAGGTTTTGCCTCTATTTCACAGTTTGTAGTGTAAACAAAAAACACGGGAGGAAAACAAAGGTCGCATGCAACATAAACTGCCAACCACAGTCAAACAAATGGCATTGCATTTGTATAGTATGTATTGTGGATGAAAGAAAAGACCTAAATTCACTTTTTTCAGAAAAAAAAACAACTTGTTTGGTTTTCATTATCTTTGATTAAACAGATCATGTCTTAATCAGATTCTTATGAGTACAGAAATGCAAATACTGGATGTTCTGCCAAATAATTTACTGGTTATTTTACATTTGAGATTTCTGATTGTGCTTCTTTTCTCTGTGGTGCTTCACTGGTTTGAAGTGCATGAAAGATAAAAATAAATGTGGCAATCAAATCTGATCAAACCTCACCCACGAAGTCCTGATGAAGCAGGTTAATTAACTGAAGCTTTGCGTTTTAAATTCTTAATAAATAACTCCTATATGGGATTTGCTAATTTCATTTTATTTTATTTTTTAGTGATGAATATCCTATTCTGTAGATTTAAAGCCATGTTTTGAGGGGGGGTTGAATAGTGATGAAAAAATCTGCCTCTTCCAGTCCTGCGCAAAATAAAGCGTGTGGCCATTAGATGGTGCCAAATGCACAACTCAGAAGATATCCATTATGTAGGTACCAAGAAACGAAGTGTAAGGGCTGCATATTTTTTTTTTTTTTTTTGGTGATTCTGCTTCAGGTGAGCCACACACTGCAGCCTCGGAGCAGACCCAGTGATAAATGTGTGTTTCCGGATGGTTGGTTAGAATTCAGCTCGTGTTTCGAGGTCACTGCTTCCCCCATGCAAATTAAGGGTCTGGTCCTCAAGAGCCCTCTGTTCCGCTCCGGGGTCACTGCGGAGCGCCAAGCCGCGGAAACACCAGTGGTTGTCAGGGAAGCTCTTGAGCAACAAGCACTTGATAGACCTTAAGATGGAGGAGGAGGAGGAGGGAGAATCTCATTAGATTTCCTCCGATAAAGAAGGTGCATTGTGTGGAGGTCTTGGGTCCAACAAAACGAGCACTGGAGGTCAGATGTGGAAAATATGTATGCCATGTGACCTGTTCCAATATTCAAAAGAAGCCTACACACCCTACAATTCTCTTTTATTTTTATGCGCTCAGCCGGTTAGTATTTGCACCCGGCGGCTTCCTTAAGCAGCACCAGCATGTGCGAACATTATACAGAGCGGCAGCTGTCGAAACAAGTTCATAAAACCCAGTATGATTATAAAATTTCATAAAAAATCAATCTGCAGGTGAGTGAGCTGCATAAGCACTTTTGCCATTTGCGCCCTGACCAGGCGCGCAACAGCCAATCACCTTTTGCAGATACCACCTTACAAAGCTCCTGCAGGCGTGAAAGTCTGTGTTTGTTTTCTGTGTGCAACTTTCACTACATCATCCGCAATAGAACGGGTATTTTAACTATGGGGGACGTCAGCTGGAAGGCCAAACGTTCTCATTCAGCGGCCACCCGAGCCTGAGCAGAACTGTGAAAACAGTTCAGCGAGGCTGAACTTTTAAGTGTTCCGTGGACTGCAGAGGCCCGAAACTGGAGGAGAGGAACCAGTGAGGTGCAACAAAGGATAGAGAGGAAACAGAAAACCCAGAGAGGACAGCCGAGATGCGAAAAGCATTCAGGATATTCCCACGCGTAAATGTGGCGTAAAAAAAAGTTTGGGTTGGGCCACAGGTTGTTCGAAGTGTATAGAGGGAGAGAAAGGGATGAGAGCTCTGTGCGCGCTGGGAACCAACCGGACAAGGACTGAAAGACGGATATTCCCTGCCTCAGGACACACCCTCATGCTCTCTCTCCCTCTCATTGTTTCCCATAGTGACTCTGTCGCCGCCAGGCTTCGTATCGGGTTTACAAATGACCACCCAGCCGCTCCAATGAGAAGAGCGCAAAGTGAAATCATTCCGCCGGAGAGAAGCAACTTTGATCGCTCTTTTGGTCACACACTCATAATGAAATAGGATGAATACGATTTTTTTTTCATATTATCTTTGACCGTGGATTAAGCTTTAGGAGAGACAGGAGATGAAGAGAGAGTATCAGCTAATTGGGATGAGAGTTCAAGTCAAGTGAGCCGGCAGATTGGACCTGTAAAGCCTCTTAAGACAGGTGGTGCGAGGAATACAACGCAAGGGGAGGGTTTATGAGAAGTGTGCGTTTGTGTGCATGTGTCATTCCTAGAGGAAAGATACCTTGGTCACAGCAGCAAAGGGTGATCAAGTGTGCGCGTGTGTGGGTAGGTTGACTGCGGAGAGATCCAAGCTGAGACAGAGTTATGGTTTCTCTGGTCTAGACGAGATGAAGTGGTTTTGCGGGAGTTTCAGGCTTTAAGACCGGAGAGGAGGAGAGCTAGGCGGACGGAGGACACTGGAAGGAAGGAGGAGGGGGGCACCACCGCCACCAAAGCGCGCAACACGGTCCCCAATCCCTTGATGCGGGGATGGAGAGCTCAAACTCACGAGCGCACGGGATAAGTCGTAAGAATCTGAGAAGCGGAGGTGAAAAGATCAACGGGAAGCCAGACATGAGGGCTGGGCGACACCATGGACACTTCCACCTGCAGCGGACTGTGATTTTTCTCGTCGCCCTCACGGTACAACCGCAGGTAAGCCACCGATTAAGTGCTATTTCGGGCGGCATGCACTTAAACGCCCGAAGCTGACTCGCAACGGTGGTTCAGTCTGTATTTTAAATCAAAGCTGAGTGAAAATATTTAAAAAAGAAGTCCACGCACACTGTCCATTTCCCCTTTGTGCTGCCCTCATTCTGCTCCTACATGGCGCTTTGCCCACCTGTTGTTTCAGCCCGCTGGTGTATTATCCCACGCAACAGAGAACGACTGTAATCCAATTTTAGAAGCATGGGATGCAAATATCACAACAAAATACGTGTCAGCCACGGATAGTAAAATCATATATATATATTTCTAGAATAATAAATGAGTCAGCGTGCCACTGTTTGCCAAACAAAGACATGTCATGAGAACATAAAAATCAGTCACAGTAGTGACATGTAGTCGATGAATACGATTTATTTTGCAATTTTTGTGCTAAATAAATTTTAATTCCTTTTGATTTACTTTGATAAATCCTCGATGATTATTGGACCAGAAATAACACCTTAATTGCTCACCACACCCCCGTTAAGGTATTTTTCTTATTCACTGATCAGTAAAGGAGTAACAGCATCATCATCTTTAGGATGCCTGGCTGCTGCTGCATTGTCCATTTTAAATATTAGTTACAATTCTTAGCTGCAGTCTGTTGCCTACCCCTTCTCTCTTCAAGGCTGCATGTATGCATGCTTTCTTTTGTAGTGTTTTATAACATCAAAGTTCAGTAGTCACTGCAATAACCTGTATAAATACTTAAGAAAGGCTGCTTATAACATTATGAGAATTCTTTCTGGCAATATAAAAACACTGCATTTTATGCCAGCAGCATTTTGGGCGCGGACAAGAAAACACACAAAATATTTTCCCCCTTTTCCCCTGTGAGCTGTCAGGCAGCTGTTGGTCTTGTCAAGATGTGTATGATGTGTGACAGCGCTCACCAGTAGCAAGACCAGGCCCAGAGGTGCTCCAAAACGTGCATGTGTGCACACATGTGTGTGCATGTTTTTTCTCAAAGCTGAGCTCACATCCAGCATCTGTGTCCTGGGTGTGTGTGGAGCCCGGGGCCACAGCCGAATAAACTCTGGGGCGTGTGAATGTTGAACATTCAGGCAGCCCTGTGTGCCTCTCTCTGTACCTCTGCAACCTCTTCACAGCTGAGGAGCAACACACCCTGCTCTCTCCATTCTCTGACTGCACTGCAGTGTGAAGCACACACTCAGGATCCTTTGCATCTGCTGGTGCCCATTTATAATGCAGAGGATGGGGGGATGTCTGAACCTGCAATTCATAAATGAGGCTTCTTGACACTCCAGCAGTCCCTCCATGTTGTCTATTGTCCAAAGCTCACACTGCAGTATACAATGCATTTATGCTTTGCAGAATTAGGATCTTATTTTCAAACCAAAGCTGATTCTTAAAATGTTATTGCATCACACTTTATCCTCTCATCTCAGGCATGAACCGTTTCACATTCTGTGTTATAAAATTCACACTGAAAGCAAGATTCCTGCTTGTAGACTCGGCAAAATGTAGTTTATAAAGTGACACAATTAGAAGAGGATTTCAACTTTAAAATAAACACATGGAGATTTATCATCCACACAATGCTTGAAGCATCCACCCAGAGAGAGTTTCAGTGTGATTGAAGATCCAGACTGCGGCTAATCATAATACCGTGACAGTATGAGTATCCAGTTGTCATTTCACTGTCATCTAATAAGAAAATAGTTAAAATGCCACTCACACAATACCATACATCTTTGAATAGCTTGTTTTCTCTGGACATTAACTGCAAAATCAAAGATATTACAGTCTTATAAGACAGGGAAATGCAGGAAATCAGTCAGGCTGCCAAAAATGTTAGGTTCATTAAATAATCAGTTCATAAAATATGTGTTGCAGCTTCACAGTGGCATTTAAAGTGCCATAGAAATATGCTTGAAATCAATGATTCCTTTCCAAAGAAACATATTGCCCTTATTTTTAAGTACAAAGAAAGTCTCAATTAAACTGTTCAGAGCAAGCTCTGTGAAGTTAGTTTGAACATACATACATCCCATACATAAATCCAATGCATTTTAATAATCATATTTCTTTTTGATTTGTTTACCTCGTTCAATTTGAGGTGTGCTACTAATGTGAACCACAGCTGACATATCCAGACTGAATTACAAAAATAAGCTTAACTACTGGATTTTAGGGGGTCTGAACCTTCCCTTCAGCACGGTACTCCTGTTCTCGGACAGGTGGACTACCCTGTAACAGTCTGACCTGCTTTGAAAAGTTAACAGAGATCATTTTCCAAGCTTTGAATATCAGACTTTAGATAGAGAGGATTGTGAATTTTGTCTGTAGAGAGCCTTTAACTGCTGAAGCTCTGTTTCAGAGATGGTCTGAGCTTTGGCTTGGATTTGTCTCTCTCTCTCGCTCTCTCTCTCTCTCTCTCTCTTTTTCTCCCTCTCTCTGTCTCTCTCTGAGCGCTGAAATCCTGGTATGCAGGGAATGGCTTGGGCAGCGAGTGGAGGAGAGGAAGAAAGGAGGATGCAGAGTGATGAGTGCCACTGTATCTCCACAAGCCTTTTGATGTAGACAAGTTCACCCCCACCTCCCTCCACCACCACCATAACCCTGCGACCCCTCCCACCTCACGCTCTCAACCCCTTTCAGCTCTGGGACAGGGTGCAGGCGAGGGACACACAATCAGTAACAATGGGGCAACTGAGACTGTGGCTCAGTGCTGGGGAGCTCGGTTGAGGCAGCAGACATATGAGAGTCTGTTGGTCTTGGTGATTTCTGTCAATGATTGAGTGCACCACACCTCTGGGGATGCATGACTCTGATTCTTGGTTGTAATGAGGTGTCAATAGCTCAATGTTTCAGCTAGAAAGCCAAAATGGCTGTGAGTTATTCAGATTTATTCATCAGTGAGCTTTTAAGGACAAACTGATATAACAGTGGCTTTATTTTTGTGTTTGCTGCTGTTGGAAGAAGCCAAAACCACAGACAGGAGCACACACACACAAATGCATGCACGCACATACCTGACCCTGGTGCTCTGAGACTCTCAGGGGGTCTTGTTAAGTCTAGAGTGTGTGAGAGAGGCTTTGTGGTTTGTGTGTGTGTGTGTGTGTCCTTAACCCATCCCTAAACAGGGAGGGAACACAGAAGAGAAAGGGAGGCAGATAAAAGTGAGGATGGCAACAATGTAGAAAATGGCAGATGGCCGCAGAAAGAGAAATGACAGGAGCATTAAAGCTTGTTCCCAGATAGAGAAAAAAGTGAAGAGGAGGAGGGGAGAGAAAGAGGGTGAGCAGGATCCCAGTGTCATTGCCCCCTGGGAAGGGGAAGTGAGAAATAAGAAGGGAGTGGTGGTGACACACAGGAAGACTAAAGAAAGAAAGAAAGACAAGAGACAAAGAAAGGGAAGTTGAAAGATCAAAGTTAGAAGATTGTATGGCAGGAATGCTGGTTTATCTGTCCATAATTTACATCCCTGTTCCCCAAAAAGTTGGTGTAAAAATGTAATTAAAAACAGAATGCAATGGGACAGGGACATGTTTCCATGTGTGAATCATCTCTTCTTTCAACAGCACACTGTAAGCATCTGAGAAGTGAGGAAATCAATTTCTGCACTTTTCACACAGACTGTATATAAAGGATGGGTGTAGCCGCTGAGTCTGAAAAATGAAGCTTTAAGCCTTATGCTTGCATTGTTTGTAATGCCCAGCAGGGAGCGACTCTTTTGGCTGCAAAAAGAAGTCTGGTTGTGTAGAAAATAACCCTTTGGTCCCCTTGATCTACGGCCTCAGTAAACACTTTCTTGATGAGTTTATGGTCTCAGTTGCTATTTTCAAGTCTTATTTAAGACAGCATGATATTCGTTTTGTAAATTATGGTCCAGTTTTAAATTATGGTCCAGTTTTAAAACACCCAGATGGTGATAGACAAAATGAGTAACCTCTTATTGGCTACATCCATCTGTTTATATACAGTGTATCAGTTTTGAAAGTGAAATGTTTCCCTATTTTTTCTTGATATAGAATTTCAGCTGCAATTTTGGGCCTCCTTTGTCATATTTTTCATTTCATGATGCACCAAATGTTCTCTGTGGGTAAGCGATCTGCACCGCAGGCAGGTCAGTTTATCTCGTGGGCTCTTTTACAATGAAACCATGCTGCTGAATACTTGCAGAATCTAGTTTGTCTTACAGATGACCTGCTCAGAAGACCTGCAGAAGGATATGTTTCTCCCAAACCTGTATATATGTTCAGCTTTAATGGTGCCCTCACAAATGTGCAAATCACCCACGACATGTGCACTAATGGACCTCATGCCATCATTATTGCTGCCTTTTGAACTGTGTGCTGATAAGAAGCTGAACGGTCCTCTTCTCTTTAGTCTGGAGGACAAAAATTTTAATTGAGAGAAGGAGGCAACATTTCTGGATCTTGTTTATAAGTTTTTTCTCTGCATGGTGGAACTTTTACATTTATGCATTTATGAACGCAGTTATAAATCGTGTTTACCGTCGAGTGTTTTCAGAAGTGTTCCTGAGCCCACGTAGTTATTTACTCTACAAAATCGAGTTTATTTTTAACATAGTGCTGCAGGAGGGCACAAAGATCCTTATTTAGTAGTGGTTCTTGACCTTGTCTTCTTACCTAAAGAGATTTCTCTGGATTTCATAAATCATTGAATAATTTATGAGCTGTAGATGTTGAAATCCCCAAAGTCTTTACAATTTTATGCTGAGAAATGTTATGCTTAAATTGTTTGCCTACATAGTCTTTCACAAAGTAGTGAATTGTTTCCGACCCCTCCCCAGCTTAATTTCTGAAAGCCTCTCATGGATTTTTAATCCCAGTCATACTAGCGAACCTAATTATCTGTGAAATGTTCCACCAGGTGTTGTTTGTTTTCTTAATATTACACAACTTTTCCTCCTTTTGTTGCCCCTCTTCTAACTGTTTCTTAGTTTCAACATTTTTTTTCTCAGTTTCAGCATTTTACATGTTTTCTTTGTACTGTTTTCAGTCAAATATAGGGTCTTAATCATTTTTAAACTAGTACGTTCTTTTACTTACATTCTACACAGTATTCCAACTTTTTGGGAGACAGTGTTTGTAAATGGAAACGTCTGTTTTCCCCTTCACTAGAGGTCAGACAGAGTTATGGGAATCAAAGTTATGTCCTCATTTCTTTTATTTTTTTCCTCGCTCTCTCTTGCTGTCTCTTTCTGAAGACTGTTGTCTTGTAACATGCTGATAAACAGATGATACAGAGGAGACACACAGGCCTCTGCTGATTCCCAGAGGCAAAGAGGAAACTTGATAGTTCGCTCTCAAAGTTTCTTCGCACACTTTTGCTTATTTTATCTGCACGTGGTGTTTTAGTTAGTTGACTTTTATCATGTAAATTCATTCCTAAGCTATTAAATGTCTATGGACAAAATACATTTTTCTTTTCCATTAAAGTTATACATCTGTGGAACAACATAATAAAGTTTTAGATTTTGCTGAGATTTTCCCCCTTAAAATGACTGTTCATTGTTAAAATGTGGCTTTCTCCACTGAACCATCAGTGGAAGTGGAATATTGCCTGATCTGATGAAGGTTTGACTGTTCTTGTAGTTCTAATCTGTTATTTCTGCCCAGTTGAGCCTCTTTTTCCTACAGTAAGTGGAGGACGGACATATGGAAGCAAATTATCTGGTGAACCTTTACCTTTGTAAGGGTAAATGTTTGATTTCTGAAATATCAGCGCTCAAAACAAAGTCACCCTCTATATATTAAATGTTACAGTTTGACATTCTGGGAAATACACTTATTTGTTTTTTTGAGTTAGTAAGTAAATAGATGTCATACTCTCATATGTGTAATACGGTTATCAGGATACTCGAATTTCAAACTCGATACCGATTCCCAGGAAAATACTTGATACTCAACACCATGACAAAAAGCTGAGAGTCGTTACATCATTACAACATCAAGGACAACACTATATTTAAGTTGTCTGACATAAACAAAAAAATACAGTTAACATACTTGTAAGGTACAGTACTGTGCAAAAGTCTTAACCCACCCCTCATTTCTTTATATTTTGTTTGGAAAATGGGATATAAGTGCAGTGATTTATTGAAACATGTGCAAGCATACATGAAAATACCGTATATAAGGCAAAAACAGAGTCTGTACAATTCTAACAGGCTTAAAAGTCAATATTTGATATGACCACCGTTATTCTTCAACACAGCCTGAACTCTTTTAAGAAGCTTTCTTGTCAATTCTTTAAGTAGTTTTCAGGAATAGTTCTCCAGGCTTCTTGAAGGACATTCAAAGCTCTTCTTTGGATGTTGGCTGCCTTTTGATCCGTTCTCAAGATGATCCCACGCGGCTTCATTAATGTTGAGGTCCGGGCTCTGGGGAGGCCAATCCATGACTGATAGTGTTTCATTGTGTTTTTCTATCCAGCTATGCTTTAACTGCATTGGCAGTGTGTTTGGGATCATTGTCATGCTGAAAAATGAAGCCAATCAGACACTTTCCAGATTGTGTATTACATGGTAGATCAAAGTCTGATTTTACTTTTCTGCATTCATAATGCCATCAATTTTGACAAGATCCCCAACACCACTGGCTGAAATGCAGCCCCAAACCATGACAGAGCCTCCACCGTGTTTTACAGATGGCTGTAGACACTTGCTGTTGTACCTCTCCTGACCTCCTGTGTACATGTTGATGGTGATTTGAACCAAAAATTTCAAATTTGGATTCATCACTCCATAAGGCCTGTTGTCACTGATTTTCAGTCCAGTTCTTGTGTAATTTGGCATACCTCAGGCTTTTCTCCCTGTTTTTTTTTCTTTCTTTTTTTCTAAAAATGTTTCAGGTACTGGAGAACTATTGCTCAAGACCGCTTAAAAAAAACTACAAGAAGGTCTGACTCCTTGGAAGCAAAATAAAAAGAAATGAGGGGTGGCTCAAGACTTTTGCATAGTACGTTATATGTATGATACACATTTTAAGATTATCTCAGGTAGTGGAAAAACACTGAAAAAACCCCAACAACTATTTTTAGGTTGTCTGAGGTAGTGCTGTACTTCTGGTGATTTTCGTTGCTGATCAGAGTTGGTAAGGTAGGCTGCCACTGTTTTGTCTAACTGCTGTTAGACTTTTCTCAGCTTCAGTCTGGGACTTGAAGAGAAACATAACACTTTTAACATTACAGACTTTACAGGACTGATGTTTGCTGCCTGGCTCCAACTTTACCATTTTATTATTAGCTTTAGCCGCTAGTCGCTACCTTAATGATAAGATAATGTAGCGATTGGGTAATTGCTAATAGCTAAACGACTAACTTTAGGTGTTCACGGGCAGGTTAACATTTATGGTAACGGTTTAATACTTCAGTGTTGTTGACCTCTCGACATTCCTCCTCAAGTGTTGTTCAGTGTTGTGAACATCAGCTGCTTCAGCTGCTAGTGAGGTGAAGATTGCACTGTTGGTATCCATACTGTTACAAATGAGTATCTAATCCCGTAATTAATTGTGGGATTAATTAGTATCTGAGTATTGGTGTTTTTGACAGTCCCAGTCTGTACACCACAGACATTTTCATCAACACTTAGAAAGTTTACTGACTTTGCTCTGAAATAAGCTTTATTTTCTCTGGAAGTTAAACTTCTACCAACATCTTTGCTGAGGCAGAATTCTCCCACAGATTTCAATTAAGGATCTTTGATTGCCATGTGTGTCTCTTCCTCTCTCTCTCCTATAACGTCTCTAATGTTACATCTCATGAAAGGCTTCTCTCGTATCTTTCTGAAAAGCGCTGTGCTCCAATTTTTTAGGTTAAATTGGTTTCTACCATTGCACCGACTGTAATTTAAACACCCCTTCATTTTGTCAAACATAAAAGGTAAAACCAAGACCTCTCATAACTTTCATAACTTTGATACATTCGCAGTTACCTTCTTTCACTTCCTCCACTTCTGAGACATTTTTAATGCCCATGCAGGCCTTAGCTTTAAGGGCTACACTGCAATGATCGGAATTTTTATACAACCTCAAATGACCTATTAATATAATCACCTCTTGTTTTTGGTGATTTTCCTTCACTGCATTGGGTCAGAATGGACTGTGACTGTGCGAGTTTAATAAAATATAATATATTAATGTAATTCTCTCCTTCCCACCTTCACTCTCCCCTCTGCTGTCTCTGGACTCAGGGTGTGTGTGCAGTTGGGATGTTTGAGCTTCAGATCCGTCACTTTCAGAACCCACACGGACACCTGCAAACAGGAGAATGCTGCGATCTCCAGGCCAGCGGAGGACAGCGCTGCTCTGCCAGGGACCAATGTGACACTTTCTTCCAGGCTTGCCTCAAGGAGTACCAGGCCCGGGTCGCCCCAACTGGAGCCTGCACCTTCGGGGCGGGCAGCACAGGGATCCTGGGTGGAAACTCCCAGTCGCTTCGCCACAGAGGACACGATAGGGGAGGAGGAGAGGATGGGAGTAATGGACACATTGTCATTCCCTTCCAGTACGCCTGGCCGGTAAGTACAGGGGCAGTGCTGGTTAGCGGTATGGTTACCAAGGGAACAGGCTATCCTTCAAGTGGAAAACAGTACACTCAAACTGAGGCTAGAATGGAATAATGATCACACTCAGAGATTCAGACTCACACACTTTTGCATTATAATAACCACAAAACATTTTTTCTAATACTGTATTACTATGTGCTATGAAATATATCTAATCTTTGTGGTGAAAAAGCAGCTTTTTGATACATCTCACAGCTTATACTGGCTGTTGTTTAGACAGGTGGCTCCCCAATTGGCAGGTGGAGTCAGGACCTACCCAAGCAGACCTGGTCCAAGCTAAGATTATTAAAAGGATGATGCAGATATTCTTGTTTACCATGATTTGCAGCTTTGGCTGTATATGGTGATTTGTGATCTTTCGTCTAGCACCATCATCACATCTATATTGCCAGTACTTTGGTTTATGACCAAAAACATGCAAGCCTAATGAGACTGGGACAGCTTGTTTATCAATCAGAGGGTCGGTGGTTTGATCCTCAGCTCCTCCAGTCTGCATGTTAAAGTGTTCTTGGGCAAGATACTGAACCCCAAAGTGTCCCCAGTGCATCTGTGTGAGTGTGACAAAGTGTGTAAAGGCATAGAATAAAGTGCTGTGTGAATGTGGCTTGTAGTAAAAAGTCCTCAGTTAGAGTAGAAAAGTGCTATAAAAGTATGAGTCCATTTACCCTCAGCCTTGGCTTTTTTGTATTTAGTGCTAATTAGTATATGTTAGCATGCTTAACGTAAAGTTCTTAAAGTGCTGCCTGCAATCCAGTGGTGGCCCTTGATAACTTTATGCTGTCTGCAAGCAAGAATGCACTACTGTGCTGCTATGCTGACAATAGTCAGATCTATGTGCCATTAAAGGAAAGGGATGCCTTCTCAATTAAATCACCCCTTGTGTGTCTTGATGACATTAAAGCTTGGAAGTCCCTAAACTGCTTGCATTTTAGTGAAAAGAAGACTGAAGTGCTAGTGTGTAAACCTAGTAGCTCCCATGGGCCCCCTCCTGTTGACTTGGGTCCCTTGGCACTGCATGTTGAGCCCATAGTTACAAATTCATGGTCATCTGACCAGTTGCTCCTACATATACAAAAATCTAGGCGGAAGCTCTGGGGGGATAGAGGATTTTCTATTGCTGCTCCTAGGTTGTGGAACAACCTGCCTTTGCACGTTAGACAGTCACCTACATTGTCCACTTTTAAAACTTGTCTTAAGACACACTTTTTTTCTCTGGCCTTTGACCCAGTATGAGACACTGATCCTGATTTGTGTTTTTATGTATTTTTTTTCTATTTATTTTATCTTTTGTGTACAGCACTTTGTATCTACTGTGGCTGTTTTAAAGTGCTTTATAAATAAAGTTGGTATGGTATTTCATTCATTCACAGTTTTGTCATACTAACACTGACCGAGGCCAGGGGAACATGTCTCTTCAGTTTCAACTCATATTTTCTAGTCTTCATTGCAGGCTAAGTCACTGACAAAGGCAGCTGGTAAAGCACTTTGAGTGATTAATAAGACTAGAAAAAAAAAATATAAAGCCACTAAATGAATGCAGCCCATTTACCATTAAGCTGGTGGCCACCACACTAGTCATTAGTGTGGCAGCCATTAGTGTGGTGACAATGTTGGTAATTGTCAGTGCAAAAATGACAGTTACCAATGTTGTCACCATCATTTAATAGTTCATATAAACGCTGGCTGACTTTCTAAACAGGCACTCTGTCATTGAAACTTTGAGAATCCCTGGACTAAACCAAGAAGGTGAACACAATAGGCTTAAACGTTATATCTTCTAAAGAAAGCCTGAAGCCCCACTGTGCCATGTAATATTACATTTTCATATTTTCATGTTCAAGTATCTAAAACCACTCACACACAGCTCATGTCCAAACAAAGGGAAGTTAACTTTAGTTTGCTTTAAAATGTCATGAGCCACAAAGGTTGGGAGCAGCTGGTTTAAATGACTATTCATAAAAAGGGCAATAATATCTGTTTGCCTTACCTCACCTGAACATTTTTCTAGACTCATATTTTAAAACATCCTGTTATATGATTCTAGTAACATATATCAATCTAAATGATTTCATATTATTGATATATTTTGCCATTCACTTTATTCCACTAGACAGTGATGTTTGTCATCTCTTGATATCCCGTTACATCTTTTCCTTTTTCCCTTTCCCTCCCCATCTTAAAATCTTTCTGTTCTTATGTCACAGTCTTTGCTCTTTCTGGAGATTTCTTCAGTTCATATTAAACTATTTGTGCCTCGTGTCTTGTGTACCATTTAAAGAGCAGAACAATTAATCTGCAGTTAGCACAACAGTAGGCAAGTGTGGCCGATTGATTATTCAATCTGCCTTCTTTCTTCCTCCTTTCTTCCTCCTCCAGTAGTCCATTTTGTTTCTTTTTCCCCAGTAATGCTAAAGAAGCTAAAAAGAAAACACCACATACTTGGACTGTAATTGCTTGAAAATAATTTCTAATATCATAACAGATTAATTGTTTAGGTAAAATATAAGTAAATGCCTTTCAAGTATTAGCTTTTTGGCAGTTGGGGGGCTGTTGACTCCATGGGCCATGTGACTCTTAAAATGACAGGAAAGTGAAAAGTTTTAAGTAACAGTGTAACACAAATACAGTAATTAGGCGTAGCTCTTATCTCCTTCCATCAACACATTTTCTAAAAATCCATTAGTCCATCTGGGCACTCATTAGTCACATCTTTCCTGTACTTTATTCTAGCAATTAATGCTTGTTTATCAGTGAAACTAGAGCTGAGAGAATCCGCTCAAAATGACTTGGCAAGGACACATAGAAGTCATCCACAATTTTCCTGGGGATTTAAGAGGTTTTGTTTGTTTCTTTCACTGAAAGAAATGCTCCTGCAGTCTTTCCTTTTACCCTTTCTTTGTCTTTGATCGCTCCCAGCATGGTCGACTTGTTTCTCATTATGAAAGTATTACAGAAATGGCAACGAAAGGCCTCGCGCTTCTAAGCCATAATCATATTGTGTTGTAATAATGTTTGTGATGTGGCACAAAACCCCCAGGTGAGGCTTCAGATACACACAGAGTTTGACGCACACACACACGCACACACTCCTAAAATATCCACAGTGACACACACAGCGACGTTACGTTGACTTACATTAATTACCTGGAGACTTATCCTAAACCTGAAAACTAACCCTTCATACTGAAATTAATTGATTTACATTATGGGAACTTTCTTTTTGTCCCTGCACTGTGACAAAAAACAATTTTATCTCCCCGCAACAATACAAGTACACACACACAGACACAGAGGAATGTTACACAGCTTTGGTTTAGGTTTCTTCTTCTTGATTAGTATCAGTCCATTTACCTGTGAGACTCTTTGTCCCAGAGCCAATTATCTCCCTTATCTGTGTATAGTTTGCTTTTGTGTGAGTTTTCGTGTGTGTGCTGTGTGCACACTGCGTGTGTCACACTTTCCTTGTGTTTTTTCTCTCTTCCTGTACACCGGGGAGGTGCATGACTGGCAGGTATTAGTGTGAGAAAGTTCTCCATCAGACAGCCTTACCTGGATCAGTTTCAGGGCCGGGCCGCAGGGCGGGCTGGGCTGCAGGGGAGAGAGACCCGGAACACTCTGTGGCAACCTTAGCGCATTTTCAACTGAAAGGCTCACTTTATCTGGCCATCTCTGGGAGGTGGAGGGTGGAGGGTGGTGGGTGAGGGAGGGAGGAGGGGGAGAGTGACCCCCCCCCCAGGTGAGGGGATGAACAGGTGAGCAAAGTCATTATGAGGAAAGGTGAACTCTTTCTGTCCCCTCCCCTCCCTCACTTGTTCTGTCTTCATTTCTCCCACTAATCTCTTCAGGGAAATGTGTGTCTGTGTGTTTGTCTGCATTTGTTTATGTAGCTGTAATTCATTGTGTTGTGTTTGGTTTGCATTTCAAGTTATCAAGAATGGCTGCAGGGGTTCATCCTTTTAGGCTGCTGTAAGTCTGCATTGTGATTTCTCTGGTTATGGGTAAATCAGCTTTTTTTGTCGGTTTTTAAAGCACCTGTAAAAGCTTTCATAATAGGTAGCCTCTCTGAGAGAGTTTTATAAAGAATAGTTCAGCCTTTCATTAAATGTATAATTGGTTTAATTGAGTTAGATGAGAAGGTTAATACCATTTTCATTTCCAGTAGGTTCAGAGCCTGAATTTTACATTTCTCTTTAGACAAAATATACAGTGAGCACTGAGCAATGCTCAGAGAAACTGAAAAAAAACAAAGAGCTACATCTCAGACTCTACAGGCCTCAGTTAGCATGTTAAATGTTAAAGTTCATGACAGTACAATTAGAAAAAGACTGAAAAAGTATGGCTTGTTTGGAAGGGTTGCAAGGAGAAAACCTCTTCTCTCTGAAAAGAACATGGCAGCAAAGTTGCATCTTAACAAATAACAAGACATCTGGAACAATGTCCTTTGGACAGACAAGACCAAAGTGTCTTGTTTGGTGAAAACGAAACACAGCATATCAGCACAAACATCTCATACCAACTGTCAAGCACGGTGGTGGAGGGGTGATGATTTGGGTTTGTTTTGCAGCCACAGGACCTGGGCACCTTGCAGTCATTGAGTCGACCATGAACTCCTCTGTATACCAAAGTATTCTGGAGTCAAATGTGAGGACATTTGTCCAACAGCTAAAGCTTGGCCAAAACTGGGTCAAGAAATAATGATAATGACCCCAAGCACAGCAGCAAATCTACAACAGAAAAAGAAAAGAATCAAGGTGTTGCAATGGCCCAGTCAAAGTCCAGACCTCAACCAGAATGAAATGCTGGGGCGGGACCTTAAGAGAGCTGTGCATAAACAAATGCCTGCAAACCTCAATGAACTGAAGCAGCGTTATAAAGAAGAGTGGGCCAAAATTCCTCCACAACGATGTAAGAGGCTGATAAAGTCACACAGAAATCGATTAGTTCAAGTTATCACTGCTAAAGGTGATTCTACAAGCAGTTCATTCATGAGGTGTACTCAGTTTTTCACACACTGCTTTTCCATTTTGGTTTAGTTTTTGTTAAATGAATAATGACATGATGTGATATGTCATGTGTTTTTGTTCATCTGAGGTTATATTTACATAAATTTTAGAACCTGGTGTAGACCAGATAATTTTTTATGTCCTGATACGTAAAACCTTAAAATTGTAAGAGAGTGTATTCTCTTTTTACACCCTGTAAACTGTATTAAGTAGTGAATGAGGTGTGAGGTGTCCTTTTGAATTGTGAATGGGGGCAGACTTGCTGTTTTTCCCCTGCTTCCAGTCTTTATGTTAACCTAAGGTATCATTGTATGGCTCTAGCTCTATACAAGCTTCTAGTGACATCAATCTGCTCCTTACAAACAAGCATATTTTTTAAAATAGCAAACAGTTCAGTGAGGAAAATTTCACATAATGTAGTGAGATTTTGTGTTTTGTATTTGTTCATAATGTAAAAAGTGCAGGTAAATCATCCCTCGAGTGATGGAGGATATCTTTGCTATTTTCACTGTCTGGCTTTGAATGTTAAAATACAGAGTTTAGCTTTGCCTCCTGGTTATCAGTGATGTTACAAATAGCCTGAGAGACGGGGCTTCTTTTTGACCCCAGCATTTCATGCACGAACACTCAGCGGTCTGGAATATTTTAGCTGCGGCGTCTCCGTGGAGATCACAAAAGTTCAAAGACTTTATAACTATAAGGTCATTTCTTTATGGCCTTCGTCTGATGGTGGATTCACTCTTGAATCTGTTTTCATGATGAAGGGAAATAGAAAAAGATGCCAATAAATGCACCAAGTTTGTTTCTGATGAATTGGATTATTTGTTTGAAATGGGAACAAATCAGTTCCTAAATCAGAAGGGTAAAAGTTAAAGGTGCAGAGGAAACAAACAAGCACAGAGAGGAGGTTTCAGTGGGAAAGTATACATTTTCTCCAATAAAATAATCATAGTGATTGTTTGTTCCCACCCTTTGAAATGACCCATGTAAGTGTTTCTTAAATGAAAAATAGGAGCATTTCCAGAAAAGTACGACTTTTGACATGGAGATTGAATTTTGAGTCTCATTTGTGTCACTTTAACTCACTGTTTACTTTAGTTTTTATTTGCTGCTTTCACTTGCTGGTTAGATTTAGGCACAAGAACTACTTAGTCAAGGTTAGGTCACCATGGTTTGGTTTAAAATACACCTTTTTACAATGTTGAACACATTACAAATCTCCACTTTTTACGTAACCAGGGTGCTGACTTTTGCCTTGTACTGAAATCAGAGATTTCGTTGACTGGTTCTTTGATTGGATGCCTTAAATAAGGTCTGTAATTTACACAAGCTTTCGATATTTTCAGGTTTTTTTTTTTCCCCATAACATAAAATATGTAAGTAAATACGCCCCTTTAGTTTAAGTGGTTAAATGAGCCACTTATAGTCAGGGACATTCAGAGTCATCACATCAAACAAAAGAGTTTAGTGGTGGTGACGCTGAAGTTTTGTTTATAGCCTAACATTAGTGTTTGAATTTTGCTGATTGCACTTAAGTCATAGAAGTTATTTAGTGAAGATTATCTGGTTGAATAAAACACATACCACACACCTTTATGTCTCGCTGGTGAGTTTTTCTTCTGCAATAGTCCAAAACTCTGTGGAACAATACCTTTGGCTTTTTGTTGAGGGACCCAGGGTGATCCTAACTTTCAGTTAATAATAGGTAATTCCTGCAGCACTTCATTCACAAGGCCACTAAAGGTCGCTCAACTTTAAGACAGATCTATAGGTCGTAATAACAGCTTTCACAAAAGACCTATGAAGTCATTTTCTCGGAGAAGAGAGTCTCCTGTATGTATAGATTCAGGGTGAAAACAGCACTCATCAGACAATGTGAGTTGTGAATCTAATATATCCTGACTGTTTCTCACCCAGACAAAGGGTCACCGAGGTCTGGTTATGCTCGCCTTATTTTTTTTTTCTTTTTAAGCAAACTGTGACAAAGGATAATATGATAGGTGCCACAGAAATACTGTTAAGGTGAAGTGAATGGAGTGAAGTCCCCACCATTTGTAATCCTCATGTCAAGTGTTAAAACCCATTCACGGTCAGGTTTACTGCCAGAGGCCATGGCTGGATGTTCCTGGGAAAAACTCACATTCAGCAAAGAGTGTGTGCACTAATGTGTGTGTGTGTGTGTGTGTGTTCAGAGCACACCAGCTTCCTCTTGTCTCTTGGTTTGTGATTCACAGTATATGTATCTTTTTGGTTTGTATTGATATGAGTCTTATGTATTATCACAAGCGGTGCTAAATGCAGTACATTCAGAGCATGAAGAGCAGAAATTTTCACTGTTAGCAGATAACGAGCTGTTTTGATATTATGCCAAGATGAGTGTGAGCCAAGATTCTCACTCTGAGCTTTATAAAGTGATGTATCTAATAAGGCACCAAGGTTATTATTAACAAAAACTAAACTACAAACTAAAAGTTGGTGTTTTTTTTAGAAAATTTGTCATATTTGTCAGCATGACTCTGAGTTATCACAAAATGTTGTATTTGTATTATAATACCTTTTCTGAACTATGCAGTAAAATAATAATACCAAACTATTATAACTCTGTAAGGTACATATACATCTTTATGATTTATTTGGGGCATTTTTCCCTTTATTTGATAGTGTAGCAGTGAAGAATAGATAGGAAAAAGACCATAGAACCCAGGCCACTGCATTTCAGCCATATGGCGTATGGTCGCCTGCTCAACCTGTGAGCTAAACACGCACCCAGGATCATATGGATCTTAACTTGACTGCAGTTACTTTTACTTTACTTTTACATACACACACACACACACACACACACACACACACACATATCACACACACACATATATATAGATAGATTTATTGCCAAGAAGCATTGTTACAACAAAGAAATAATCGACCAAACACAAATTTCCTTACTTTTTGTGCTAAGTTTATTAAAAAAAAAAGAAAGAATTCCCCACTCGCCCTGTGGGCAGTCTTTTTCATCCTTCAAGCTCAGGTCCTCTCACCAGAGGCCTGGGAGCTTGAGGGTCCTGCGCAGTATCTTAGCTGTTCCTAGGAATGCACTCTTTTGGACAGAGATCTCAGCTATCATTCCTGGAATCTGCTGGAGCCACTCTCCCAGTTTGGGGGTCACTGCCCTGAGTGTTCAGATTACCACGGGGACCACTGTTGCCTTCACCTTCCACATCACTACGGCCTTCTTCCTCTGCTTGTCCACCACTACTATGTCCAGTTGGTTAGCCATCACCAGCCATTTGTCTGTCTGTATCTGGAAGTCCCACAGGGTCTTAGCTCGGTCATTCTCGACCACCTTTGGAGGTGTATCCCATTTTGACCTCGGGACTTCCAGGCCATACTCGGCACAGATGTTCCTGTACAGTATGCCAGCCACTTGGTTATGGCATTCTATGTACGCCCTGCCTGCTAGCATCTTGCACCCTGCTGTTATGTGCTGGATTGTCTCAGGGGCATCTCGGCACAGCCTGCACCTGCGGTCTTGCCTGGTGTGGTAGACCCCAGCCTCTATCGATCTTGTGCTTAGGGCTTGTTCTTGTGCTGCCATGATTAGTGCCTCTGTGCTGTCTTTCAGTCCAGCTTTGTCCAGCCATTGGTAGGATTTCTCGATATCTGCCACTTCTTCTATCTGCCAATGGTATATGCCGTGCAGGGGCCTCTTTGTTGTTTCATCCTGGATAGTGGTTCTGACACTCACTAGTCCTCGGCCGCCTTCCTTCCGCTTAGCGTCAGGGTGCTGGATTTGGGGTGAAACCCTCCATGCGTCGTAAGGAGCTTTCTAGTCTTGATGTAAGTGGCTTCTATCTCCTCCTTTGGCCAGCTTATTATCCCAGTGGGGTATCTGATGACCGGCAGGGCATAGGTGTTGATTGCCCGGATCTTGTTCTTCCCATTCAGCTGA
>VUQI01059398.1:0-11485 GCA_015106735.1 Paratilapia polleni
ACAGTAGATGGATCAAGGTCCAGATGCATCTCTCAGGTCCTGTGTCAGGTCTTTTCCGGATTTTTTCCTATTTCTTAAGGACGTGACTTTCAGATACTGTCCATCTGCTGTAGATTGTTTTTTTAGGCCTGCCACTTCTTTTGTCCTCCACTTGTCCAGTTTCCTCAAATTTTTAAGGACACACTGCACACCATGCCAAGTTATGCCAACTTTTCAGCTAATAGCTCTTTGGGAATCACCTTGCTGGTGCAAAAATACTATTTTATGTTTGTCAAACTGTGTTATCTTTGGCATTTGTTGATTCAGCTAAAGAAATGGGAACAAATGATGTGTTTTGTGACAGGCTGCTAGTAACAAAGTGCCTAAAGATATGATTTAAAATCAGTTTTTTGCTAAGTTGTCTGTTATGTGTAGAAACAACACTGGTTCATCCCTTGAGTTAGGCGCCTTTTTTATGCTTGAATGATTCATAGGTCAGTGTTAAGTGGCTTAACAAACAAACAAGCAAAAAATACAGTCCTCTGAAAAAGGTCAGATACAAGGAGTGGACTGAAAATGAGTGAAAAAGCAGCCAATGTCCAAAGAAAAACTTTGAAAGACCATCAGAAAGCCTGGAGAACTATTGCTTAAGAGCACTTTGAAAAATGGGGGGTGGCTCAAGACTTTTGCACAGTACTATTATGTATTTATTTATTTATTTAAACTGGTTATTGTGAAAGTGTTTTACTCAACTACTTGAGATCAAACTGGGCTGTATGTGGTCCATGAGCTAAAACGAGTCTGACACCCCCATGTTAATGCCACAGATAGCTTAAAGGAATTGTTCAGCACTTTGGAAACCATTCATATTCAGTAGTGACAGTTTAGCTTAGCTAAGCACAAGCAATGGAAACAGTTGGAAACGCCTAGTCTGGGTTTGTCGAGTAACAAAGGCACCACTGGCAGGTGGATGTATGTTGAACCATTTGGCAACTTGTCTCTAAAGCTGAAACTAGAGACACATTATTTGAAGAGTTATGAAACATTTTTTTCTCTTATATCCAAGTGAGTCCTTTGTTTTTGTGCTGTACCTCAGGATCCAGACAATGCACTGTTACTGCCATTTGTCCCACACCCATCCTTCAGTTAGTTTTACATCACTGTTATGGACAGAAGAGCTTAACTCTTGTTTGTTTGTAGTATTGGTGATCTGGGAATTAAGCTTATCGTATTGTTTACTGACCATTAATTCCTCTGGATGAGTATCAGCTAAATGCCAGCAAATTTAAATACAAAGAGGATTTTTATGCCAACAACATTTCCAGTAATTGGGAGTCTCAAATTAGACTCTTCAGATGTAAAATTAACTTGGCAACCAAGTGTCTCTGCTGGAAATTGATAGAATGCGACAAATGCCATCAATTTTAATGGGTGGATATGATAAATAGAGCATATCCATTCTGAAAATATTACAGAGTAAATGTGTTTGTCAGGCCAAGCCAGTTAAGGAGCACATGAGTCATTGTGATTCTGCATTTAACAGAATAAACAACATATCTCACCCACAGCGTCTGCAGCTTTTTCTCTGGATCTCACATTCTCTCCAAGCAAGCTGCAGCACTGCCAAGCCGAGTAATGCCATCACATTTTAACAAGGCCGACAGTTCATTCTGAGTTTATTAGACTCAGTATCCAAGTATCCAATTATAAAATGTCTCCAAGATATATAAATCCAACTCATCCTTTTTACATTTTACTTTTGGGACTGTCTGTGCTCACAGTGCTGTCTGACTTTATTTTAATTATAAGATGCAGCACGCACCCCTTCTGGCTAAAAAAGGTTACTGCACATTCAAACTAGTATTGTGATCCAGCAGGGGAGCTATGTTGATCCTTTCTTCACACATTGCTTCCGTAGCCTTTTTATTTTTGTGGCAGTTTTACTTGATACGAATAACTTCAGTTTATGTGACATTATATTTCTTCCCCACTACATTTTAGAAGGAAATATTGTACTACTTTAATCCACTACACTCACCTATAGTTGCAGACTGAAATTCGCAGGTTAAGATTTTAAAACCAGATGAGTAAGAGGATGCATTTATTAAATCAACAGCATATAAAATAGGTAAAATGAGCTCCACCGTGGTCAATATTTGTTTGATCGCTGTACTCAGTGTAATTCAACAGGTTCTATTTATCCATCAGCTCCTCAATAACTAATAATAGTCCAGTAAAACTAGAGTATAACAGGTGGTTTCATACTGTTTCACAAATAAACATTAGGAGTATTAGTATTTACTTATACTAATGAAGTTCTTATTTTTTAATGCATTGCAACAGTACAAAGTAATGATGCAATACTTTTACTTAAAGGAAAAGTTGATATGCCCAGAAAGCAAATAGATGCCATCTCAGTAGATGACACTGATTCCACTTTCATGTCCACAAGTTCAGAGAGCTCAACTTAGCACGGCATTAACTTCAAACACAACAGTCTGCTTTTTATCAAACTGCTCCCCTGGAAATTTCAAGTAAAGATTAAACAAACAGAATATAAACTTTCAGTCAGTTTTAGGCTGCATCCACCCTGCAGGAAAGTGTGGCTTTAATTCATGAAATTTCATGAATCAAATCTTTTTTCCGATTCTGAAATGGGTCGCCAGGATGTGCGGTCTTAGATCCGATTCAGATCTGATTTCTGCAATGTGACCTTAATGTAAACAGTCAAATGAGAATTCGTGTACATCACTTGACTGACCTGAGTGTCTTGTGGAGAGGAGCTGTAAGAGGTACAGAACTAACAGCCACTGCACCACATAAAGCCATAATTAAAAGTCTTTTTGATTCTGATTCTCTTTGTCATATACTCACAAATTAGCTGGTTTCTACTGCACATCACCTAGTAAATAAAAGTATTAATGCTGATGTCAGTGGCCTCCATGTTTACTTTTGTACAACAGAATGACATGTGACATCTTTATACCGGCCACATTGAAAGTATAATGTATACTCACCAGCACCTTTATTAGGCACATCTGTTCAACTGCTTGTTAAGGCAAATATCTAATCAACCAATCACACGACAGCAACCCAATGCATTTAGGCATGTAGACACGGTGAAGACGACCTACTGAAGTTCAAATTGAGCATCAGAATGGGGAAGAAAGGTGATTTAAGTGACTTTGAATGTGGCTTGGTTGTTGGTCCCAGACAGGCTGGCCTGAGTATTTCACAAACTCCTGATCTACTGGGATTTTCCCACACAACCATCTCTAGAGTTTGCAGAGAATGGTCAGAAAAAGAGAAAATATCCAGTGAGCAGCAGTTCTCTGGGCAAAAATGCCTTGCTGATGTCAGAAGTCAGAGGAGAATGGCCAGGCTATTTCAAGCTGATAGGAAGGCAATGACAACTGCAATAACCACTGGTTACAACCAAGGTATGCAGAAGAGCATCTCTGAACACACAACATTTCAAACTTTGAATCAGATGGGCTACAGCAGCAAAATACCACACTGTATACTACTCCTGTCAGCTAAGAACAGGAAACTGAGGCTACAATTCGCACAGGCTCACCAAAGTTGGACAATAGAAGATTGGAAAAATGTTGAGTGCTTCGATGAGTCTCAATTTCTGCTGCAACATTTGGATGGTAGGGTCAGAATCTGGTGTAAACAACATGAAAGCGTGGATCCATCCTGCCTTGTATCAACAGTTCAGGTAGGTAGCGGTGGTGCACCTTTGTAGGGGATATTTTCTTGGTACACTTTGGGCCCCTTGTTATCAAATGGCACAGCCTACCTGAGCACTGTTGCTGACCATGTCCATCCCTTTATGACCACAGTGTACCCATCTTCTGCATCCAGCAGGGTAATGCACCATGTCACAAAGCTCAAATCATCTGAAACTGGTCTCTTGAAAATGACAGCAAGGTCTCTGTACTCAAATGGCCTCCACAGTCACCAGATCTCAAGCCAACAGAGGACCATTGGCATGTGGTGGAATGGGAAATTTGCATCATGGATGTACAGCCAGCAAATCTGTAGCAACCGCATGATGCCCTCATGTCAATATGGACCAAGATCAATATTGAAGGTGAATGTTTTCACCCTTTGACAAATCCAGTCTTGCTGTTTTCATTATCTGCTCACATAACCTGTAGCCAGCTGTTAGCCTCACAAAAAGCTACAGATTATTTACCCCAAAATGTTAAAAGCATCTAAATATACCAACATCTGCTGTGTAAACAAGACTGAAACCCCTAGCCACTTTTTCTTTACATTTTGGTGAAACAATCAAACAAAAACTCTTCGATCATGAGACAGACTCAGTTGTGTTATAAAGTAAAACTTTAATCTTGTATGTAGTTTCAGACGTGGTTTCATAACCAGTTGCTAGTTGTACAGGTCATTACAATGGAACACTGAAAGCTAAAGATTATTCAACAAGAAAGTGCGCACATGATATCTTTAAGATTCTGATTTATACATTATATAGTAAAATTAGTTATTATATATTTTTCCATATTCTCATTCATGTGAATATAAATTTAAAAATAACCTTTAATCGATGCAAACCTCAAATAGATGACTGACACATAAAGTAAACAAATGAATAAAAGGGAAATGCAATCCACTGTCATCAAATCACACCTTGATATTCACTAGGACATCCAAATTACAGTTTCTCCACTTTATGACTAAAAACATCAAGCCCGTCCCTAATAATAAGGCTCTTCATAAAGTACATTCCTTTATCCTGTGACGTTTCAGCTGACAATCATGCACAATGTGTACACTCCATTACAATCATTATTGCTCTGTCTAACATTTGTGTTTTGAGATAAAGGTACTGCTTAATTAAAGTGCTCGGTGTAGAATGATGACATACAACAACAGGATCGGGCAAATTGGGGAAAGACGAGGTAAACAGAGGAGCAAGACAGTCTTTGGATGGTGAAGTAATGACACTGGATGTCATTAAATATCTGACATGCAAGTGTGTGTCATACTCTGATTACTGCCTTTTATAATTGACGGTGTTTGCTTAATGCTTATTTGCAATGTAACTGTTAGCCTCGTGCTGCCCAGCTGGCGAAATGTTAGAGTACTTGTTTTCACATGTCTTGGCCCATGTAGTACATATCATAACCAAATTAGCGCTTACATTTATTGTGAAACCGCGTTGTCCATTCTTGTGAGATTGCCATTAACATCCATTCATACTAATATAAGATCCTACAGATATGCTGAACAGGAGGAACCTCCACTAAGATTAGTACACTACAAAAATATATCTGATACAAATGCTGACCTGACGTTCAGGGTGAGTGAGCTGAAGGAAGTCTTTACAGAGGTTTGTTATATTGTAGGCAATGAATGGAAACTAATAGCTGCCTGGATATCACAGAAAACACAAAACCACCGAAACAAAAAATCGAAAGCATGCAAAAATCTGTGGGGTCTTTGTGTCGAGTTATTTTAAGGGTTGATTGTAGTCGTCCACTGAAACAATTTAACTTAGTTGGGAGCACAGAGTGAGGATAAAGCTTAAAAGCTGCAGTAGTTATACTTCATAGCAGAGCTTAGACTTCACCTTTCAAAGTACTGGTGGCAAATACTTCTGAACTGCTGTTTACAAGTAAACATAATATGGAGAAAATGCACAGTAAAGCTGTCTGAAAAGCACATGAAGTGATGCAGTGCACAACCCCAGATACAACACTTGCAATAAAAACTTTGATAACAGCATTTTTAAAGAAAATGTAGCAACTGAACAAATAAAGCACATTAAGTATTTCAGAGGGCACAGAAATACAAGAAGCAAAAACAAAAAGCTGAAATCGATGCCGGTGAGGCAACAGTGTGGATTCTGTATTTCAACACATTTAAAGACGACAAGTGCCACAACTTAAATCTAGAAGGGCACTCAGAGAGTGCATCATCTGCCAAGGCCAATGATGGATTATGCAACAATCGTGATCCTGATCCTCACCAAACTTTGATGGACTCTTGTGTTTCGCACACACTCCACCTCTCTACCAAGTGTCATGAAGGTTAGCTTGGTAGTTTTTGCGTAAACTTGACAAACAGAAACAAACGTCACCAATCACATACATCCGCCTCTGCTCTCGCCTTGGTTGAGGAACGATTTACCAGTGTAGAAAAATATTCAGTGAACAAAAAGCATTTACTTGAAAAAAATAAGTGAAGAAAACAATTTATCTATAAAGGGTTTTTGTTTGATTTGTGCAACAGGCAAAACAAAGGCAAGAGAAAGCACTATATGACATTTTGTAATATATGTGATTACAATAAAACAGGTTCTTCTATAGGCTGTATGGCTTCAGATTAAGGTTTTCTGCACCAAACATTACCCTCCAAGGAGTGTGATAAAGTTTGCCTAAAACATGCATTTGGTATGAAAAATAAAGGTTTCTCTTCTTTTTCTGAAATTTATGTCTTTGGAATAATATAATAATCAATGATGAGGCATCTTGTTGTAAGAATTGTTTTAATCGAAATGTGCCTCCTTTGGTTTCCCTCTATTTGATCTATTTGCACTTAAACAGTTAAACATACTTAGAAGTAGGAGCAGGTTTAGAATTACTCACTGCAGCCTTCCTGAAATCTAATAAGTAGACTCTGCAAACCAGTAAAGGGTTAAGAGCAAAGTGCCTTTAAGTGGCTAAAACATAGAGCACCTGGGACAACGATAAAGAGATGTAGAGAAACCGTTCAGCAGCTTCAGTTAAACACCACTTTAAACTCCCATAAATCCAAAGCTGTGTGTAAATATTACTGTCCTTAAGGGAACTTTAAAAAGAGGATTTGAGGATGGGGGAGTGTTCCGCAAGTCATTTGCCTCTTCAATTTAGTGTTTTGAAACAACTCTTTGGTCTTTGACCACATCCTTGTTGACATTTTCAGCACATATCTCCCGATAGTCTAACAGACACACTGACATTTAGGAGAAAAGGTAAATTCAATTTAGTCAGGAAACAGGGAAATTAAATGTTTAAAGGTTTGACCCTCCTGTCTGTGAGCTGTTACTCCTTTTAGAGAACCAAACTCAACTGCAACGGTGCAGCTATGCTCAGATTTTCACCCTTTCATGCACATTTACATGAGTGCGTGTGATCCTATTACCCTTGCTATAGTAACTATATCTAGAAATTTCCAGATGATTGGAAGAAGAGTGAAGGACATTAACAGGCCTGCTGGGTACTTCTGCTCTTTGCTCAGCTGTAATGTGAGGCTTCTGGGTGTAAGAGGATCAAGGAGGGTTCAAGGAGGGTTCATGTCAATAATACCTAGAAAACAACCAGAAACCTGGAGCAGTGAACTTAATCAAACTACTTAGGCTAATTCAATGGTTTTCAATGCTGAATTCAGCACTCTATAGAAAGATCTCTGCATGTCATATATTGAGACTAAGTAAAGTAATATTAGACTTGGGTGAAGGAATACTTTAAAAAGTGTTTAAAATCTCATAGCTCTGTGGCATCTGCCACATACTGCCTTTTATTTAAGATATTCAAAAACGTGAATCGGCAAATCACCACATCAATAATTAAATAATTTATGTTATATATTCCAAATTACTGAGCAGCTCTGTAAAAAGGTGTGTTATGTATTTTACAAACACACTGCACAACCATACAGAATATCACAGAAACACTAGACTCTGTTTTCATGCCTGTGGGCAACTTTTCAGGGTTGCTCAGATGTGCAAAAATTCCATTTAGATGTTTGTAAGAACTGTCTTAATGCCCAGGTTTGACTTTAGCTTTGCCTTTAGCAGTGATGTGTATCAGGAATAAAATATTTATAAATGGTATTCATAAATATAGCGCATTATGTTTAATCTACATACCTTACACACCTGCATAGAATTGCATTTTTTGCCACGACATGCCTACAGTCTTAGATTTTAAAGAAGGTTAGGAGGCATGGATAGATTTGAACTAACCCTCACTTCTCGACTGTAATATCGTTAATAAGAATGTAGGGCAAAAAATGCTTCTCGAAAAGGCCATTAAAAAAAGAAAAAAAGACTATAATGCAAACAGGCATGTTAAATATCTAGAAGACTAAAATATGTGGAGTGCGAAAGTGAAAGTTGATTAGGAATAACATCTACTTTAACAACTCCACCTCACTCAACTGCTTGAGTGAGTTTTAAAGGGTGTTATAAATTGAACCGAAAATATCTACATAAAAATATGACATGATAACACGTGATTTAACTTGGATGGGGAAATATGTATAATGGCAGATCAAAACAACTGTGCTGCATTACAGCCTAAGAAGCTTCTAAAAGGCTCCATGTCTGTAGGTGTTATAGGCCCCCGTAAGTCCCTCCACAGCCAGAGAACAAGGCCAGCAACTGTGGTTTGCTCAGTGACTGAACACATCCAGCTTTTAACCCACATCCCACAAATACCACAACAAACTCTGATTACAAACAGATGTTAGTATCCCTGAAATTAAAACATGTCATAAAAGACACAAGATAAAAAAAAATGCACCAAGTGGAAAAGTTTGACATCAAATAAGGCCAAATATCTCTAAATAGCTACAATCTAAATGTTTGGATATCCAGCAATTTCAAGTGACAGAATGACAGCGAGAAACTCAAGTGCAATAAAAGTGAAAACTGGGCTGAAGTAGTTTTTGTGGATTACCCAGCAAGTGAGAATGTGGTTTTGAAGACAGAAAAGTTGTAAAAACATGACCAAACAAAAAACCCACAACTATGCTAACATCAAGACAGAAAAACAGTGACACTAAAGTAAAAATAGCATTGTCTGAAACTAGAACAGTCCAAACCTTTGGTAATGCATAGTTCTTTCCTGAACGTCTCAGACTGTCATCCATACACTCCACCATCTCTCAGATAGCAACTCCAGCAGTTGCTCTTCCACTCCTATCTAAAAAAATAAAGAGCAATGACAATAACAAACTAATGGCTCTTCTTTTTTTTTTTTCTTCTCAGGCAATCTCCTTTTGCTTTTTGTTTCTGGTTCATACAGCATTTGCAGTTTTGGCTTGTTTGGTTTCTGAACCAAAAGGGATTATTTAGAGCAGAGCAGTGAAGCAGCCCTCTTCCCTCTAACCATTAGAGGCGGGCACGCAGCCTGACCCTTCCACAACTGGCCCCCCATCTTAAGGCAGGAAGGCCTCATCCTCATCCTCATCTGCACTGGGACCAGGATCGCTCAGACACCGCATTAGTTTCTGCTGATCTTTCGCTCCGTCTGCCTCACCCGGCTTGTTATCTTCATGTTGCCTCGATGGGGGCTTCATCATCAGGCCCTGTTCCTCCTCCTGCTGGTTAGCCTGACCAAACTCATCCAACAGGTTAACAGAGTCTGGAGACTGAGGAGAGGCCAGGTCTACCTGGATGACGGGCACGTTGTCTGAAACAGGCTTCACGTTGTAGGATTGGGGGTCTACAGGCGGGACAAGGGTAGAATATCAGCGAATTAACTTATTTTCCTGGGCTTTAAAAGAGATCTATTATCATACAGTCAGTCTTTCAGCATGCATGAACAAAGAATGTACAAGGGGAGGAAAATGTGATCAACAAATACTAAGGACAATGGAGTCACCACACAAAACTACATGACAACAGGCTTTAAGACATCTTCCATTATTTCAAGTGCAACAAAAATAGAGCAAGATTAATCACGATCATTTAAGGTGCAACACATGCTGTAAGAGGCCCACTTTTACTTAAAGTGAAGAACACAAACTGAGGTTCCCCACATGTAACGTGCTCAACTCTAGTCTACAGCTTCATTCCTTGGCTACAATAAATCACCTGTATTTGGCGTTTTCAATCCATTAATGAGAATCACCTCATTGGTAATGAATAATTACTGAGTGTTTACAAGCAGGATAATTGGCACATGCATGTTAGGGCTGCTTTTGTGTTATCACAGCTTAAAATGAATCTTCTCTACACTCACAACATACCTGAACATATTTTGTTTCCTTTTTGCTCCTGATCAGGTTTGAAATCAGTATCTCTGCCTAGAATAAAACCACACACTGTTTTACATGCTGGCTGGGACATGCAAACATATTTCCCCATTCCATCCCTGGGGAAATATCTGTTGCTGCAACTGGGAACAGTAGCAGTGTTTCTATAGTCTACTATTAGTTTACTATTTTGCAAATGTGTCATGTGGACCTCACAAAATACTATCCCTGACTCTTCTGAGTCCCATTAATGACATTTTCTGCTATTATTTCAGGAGGTACCTTAAAGTAAAAATGGTTGAAGCTATTGAGTGTTTGCATTTGGCTGGGGCCAAGATAAATGTGTTTACCTGAGGCCAGTCTGGCTCTACGCATGGTTGGAGAATCGGGAGGAGCAGCAGGCACCGTCAGGTACTTATTCATCTCTTTTATCTAGGAAAAAACAAAAAAAAAAACAGAACAAAAACAAAAAGAAAAAAAAAAGAAAAAAAAAACAGGCATAATGTTGGTGTGTAGGATGATTTAGCCATCTGCATGTTATCAAAATGTATAATACAGTACTGTGCAAAATTCTTGAGCCACCCCTCATTTCTTTATATTTTGCTAGGAAAATGGCAAATAGGTGCAAACATAAATGGAAATACATTATATACGGCAAAAACAGCAAAGTTTGTACAATTCTAATGAGCTTGAAAGTAAATATTTGGTATGACCACCTTTATTCTTCAACACAACCTGAACTCTCTTAGACCGCTTTCTTTTAATTTCTTTAAGTAGTCTTCAGGAATAGTTCTCCAGGCTTCTTGAAGGACATTCAAAGCTCTTCTTTGGATGTCTGCCTTTTGTTTTGTTCTCTGTCAAGATGATCCCACACTGCTTCGGTAATGTTGAGGTCCGGGCTCTGGGGAGGCCAATCCATGACTGATAGTGTTCCACTGTGTGCTTTTCTGTCCAGGTATTCTTTTACTGGATTTACTCAGTGTGTTTGGGATCATTGTCATGCTGAAAAATGAAAATGTTGCCAGTCAGATGCTTTTCAGATAGTGTTCCATGGTGGATCAAAATCTGATGGTACTTCTCTGCATTCATAATTCCATGAAGTATGACAAGATCTCCAACACCACTGGCTGAAATGCAGCCCTAAACCATGACAGAGCCTCCACCCTGTTTTACAGATGTCTGTAAACACTCACTGTTGTACCTCTCTCCTGACCTCCTCTGTACATATTGACAATAATTTGAAACAAAAATTTCAAATTTGGATTCATCACTCCATAAGACCTGTTGCCACTGATTTTCAGTCCAGTTCTTGTGTAATTTGGCATACCTCAGCCTTTTCTCCCTGTTTTCTCCTGCTTCTTGACAGCCATACTTCCATTGAGACCATTTCTGAGGCTTCAGTGAACAGTAGATGGATCAAGGTCCAGATGCATCTCTCAGGTCCTGTGTCAGGTCTTTTCCGGATTTTTTCCTATTTCTTAAGGACGTGACTTTCAGATACTGTTCATCTGCTGTAGAT
>VUQI01059398.1:16824-54255 GCA_015106735.1 Paratilapia polleni
GAATGGGTTTAAAAGTGGTACAAAAAGAAAAAAGAAGTCTGTAGTTTCACATACAGTTCCTGCCCTCTGGAAAAAAATCCACCATAATCCCAATTCCAAAGAAAACATGTACTACAGAAAACAATGATTATAGACCAGTGGGCTTTAACTTCTGTTTTCATGAAATGTTTTGAAAAAAACATGGTATCTATACTGAAATCAGAGAGAAATTCTACCTTATATCCACCCCAGTTTGCTATAGGCAGGGGAGGAGCACAGATGATGCAATCAACAGTATCGGTCACCTGCTTCTTAAGAACCTGGAAAATTCCAACGCCAACACCTGTATTTTGTTTACCGACTTTAGCTCTGCTCTTAACACGCTGCAGGCTCATCTGCTTTCACAGAAACTGAGTCAGATGTCTGACTCTCCCCTCATTATTAAATGGTTTTATTCCTTTTTAACAGATAGAAACCACAATGTTAGGGTTAATAACACACTCTCCAACTCCAAATCCATCTGGTGTACCTCAGGCCGTGTCAGCACACCAGTCCTGTTTACTCTTTATACAAATGATTGTACTAATAGCAACTCAAGTAACTTGATTTTCAAATTTTCGAATGACACTGCTATACTTAGCCTGCTATGCGAGAGCACAGATCCCTCGCTGTATTTCACTGAGGTAAACATTTTTGTCTGTTGGTGTGATGATCACCATCTAGTCATCAATGCAAAAAAAAAACAAACAAAAAAAAAAAACTAAGGAGATGGTGCTGGACCCTCAAGCAGTGGCAGACCATAACCCAGTGCTCATCCATAATGAAGGAATCAACCAGGTTTGAACATTGATCATCTGTGTTCTCACTTACAGCAAAGGCTGTATTTTTTATGCAGACTAAGGTGTCGACCAGAAAATAATGTTTCTGTTCTATCAGGCTGTACTGGAGAGCATCATGGGGCATGGGATATTGTTGTGGTATGGCAATCTCTCTGTGCAGACAAAATCTAAGCTGTTGTGTCTGGTGCAGTCCGCCATGAAGGTGATGGGGAGTACTGAAGATCTCTCCCTCCAATCCATTTATGAGCAGTCTGTATTCAGTCAGCCACAGAGGGTTCTGTCAGAACCGTCGCATATCCTCCATCCTGAGTATGAGCTCTTGCCTTCTTGCAGAAGATATAGAGTCCGAAAAAGGAAGGCTGAATTGTTTTTAAAAATTGAATTTTCCCCACATCAATCAAGTTTTAAAATAACAGTTTTTTAAAGTAATCTGTGCAATAGGGGTATTGTGGAGTATTTGTTAAGATGACTGGTTTGTGCTTGTGATTATAGACAGAATGCAGTTTTTTTTATTTATCTATTATTTTTTTTCTTTTAATGTTTACTTAATCTTTGCAAAGGCAGCTTCTGTGACCGTATTTGAGTCCATAACAAATTTCCCTAAGGGGACAATAAAGTATATCATATTGTATTGTATTGTAGATGTTATACATTTTTCCCGTTGTTTAAAACATTTCAAACAATTCTGACATTTCATTTATCAAATTCATCACAAAAGCTTCTGGGTCATCTGTATGTGCAATCACTGCAATTGGCAGAGAAGGCTGTGGATGGTTGAAGGGAAAAGGTTGTACCTGGGTGTGGATCTCTTCATTAATTGAGCGCTTGGCCTCTTGTTTTCTCTTCACCGCCAGAAGCTCCACCAGGGGTTTGATGGTCATGCCCTTCAAGGAGGATAAGAGGAACAAAACATTATGCAATGTACATACCTCCTTACTGTGGTTGAAGACAGATACATGTTCTTATCTACCTGTCTGTGCAAGTGTTTTAAAACATTTATCATAGTGTT
Source organism: Paratilapia polleni (assembly GCA_015106735.1). Lineage (NCBI taxonomy): Eukaryota > Metazoa > Chordata > Actinopteri > Cichliformes > Cichlidae > Paratilapia > Paratilapia polleni. Next base: position 18,652 of record VUQI01059398.1, read on the forward strand.
TTTCTAACAGTTCTGTGTGCCTTTGTCAGAGTAATGTACAACACAAATCAGCAGCTCCACTCTTCAACACTTGCTGATCTTCTCATCACATCAGTCCTGGTTGCTGGAATCAGGTTAAATCAGGTATTACATTGGTACATTGTTACAAAATCTCTGCACTGGAGGTTTGCAACATATAGAAAGTCCCAGATTCCAGATTTTGAAATAAAAATCATGTAAAGCTAGTTTGTTACAAAGCTCCATTTGCATTTTTGATTTTCTTAGTTAACTGTATTGTAGTTACATTGGAAATATTCTTATGTAATGATATGGCATGATTTTGTTAGGTCAGCTAAAAATTAAAAAGGTCTCTTTTTAATTATTTTTTACCATTTATTGTCATCTTTTTTCTGTTCAGGTTTGACTTTTTTATGCTCCTGCCTCTTTGCTGCTGTAACACTCTAAATTTCTCCACTTTAGGACTGTTAAAGGACTATTTTCTAAACATGGTTGAGAAAGATTAACCATCAAATAACACAGGGGGCTCAGAATTACAATTACAACTTCAAGATCAAAACCAGAAGCACTGGCCAAAGTGGCATTACAGCATTTTAGATGGAGCGGTGTGTGTTTATACATTCCTCTCTACACCTCTGCAGCTTGTGTGTATCATTCTGCTTCTTAAAGAGATTAAGGCAGCCATCTGGTTAACTGTAATGGCATAAAGTGAATGACAGAAGACACCTGCTATTCTCTATCCTACTATAAGACATGTATGCAAAAGAACCTTTGCTTTTATCACCTCATGTTTATTCCATTATGTTTACTTATATAAGGACAAATATAGAAGACATTTATTTCTTTGGGGAACTGGCTATTTGATTAAAATGCTACACTTCCACCTCATCAGTGCAATTAATCAATGTCAGACTGGAGCAATGAGATTGACTGTATTTTTTACGTTTTGTCATATCAGAGTCGGAGATAAAAATCGATAGACTGAAAATAGATCGCTTGTAATCTTTCGTGAGGACCTGTATTTCTGGCACAATGAAACTAATGGAGAGACTGAGTGAGTTTAACATCTTTCTACGCTTGTAAAGATATCTGCTCCACAGAAATATACCACTCTCCCTATTGTAGGACAGAATATTTAACTACATTACAAACATGAATGTCTTACCAACCTAATTTCTAATGAACACTCTTACCAGTTATAACATCCAGTGACATCTAACCAGTCGGTCAACCAGACAATCAGGCAATGAGCAAGGTCACAAATCCAGAATTGTAAGGGGTCCTAGTGTAATTACTTAAGACAAACAGAAGTAACCCAAGAAGGGAAATCTTATTCAGATGCCTTATTAAAAATGATAAAGATTTTCACTTCATATCATTAAGACTTCCAAATAGCAATGCATGTTCAGTCTAACTCTTGCACATATGGACACACACTTAACCTTGCAGGCCAAAGAGGTCTCTAACTTCAAACTCTTGGTGTGTGTCAGCTACGGAACCAGAGTTCCAGTGGTGAATTCAGCAGCATGAATAAAATATGTTTCTAATCTACCTTCTGAAGACAGAGAACATGCTTTCAAGGTTTTATTTTAGCTGCTTCCCATCCGGCACCATTTCACCCCTGAAAATCTTCTACACTCCCACCTGGAGACTGGTTTATCTGACATGGCTGAGTGATGCATCGCAGTGCTTAAAATAAACAAAATTCAGTATATGCGCAACAGTACACGTGTCTTTATCTTGAATTTGTGTTTCATTTTGTGTCTTATCTCAAGATTCATGCAGTGAACGAAGCTCTGAGAGCAAAACCGAGGCTTCAGATAAACCGTATGCTTTATTCCTTCTGCACAGTTTTTACATTTGATGCACTAATTATCTCACTTTTTCGCACTTGTGTTTATGTACACAACTACGGCATGAAATGACATTTTTATAAACCAACAGGAGCTCAGGAAAAATGAAAATGTGAGTCGAGGCTGAGCAACTGGTATGATCAAACCTGTAAATACATTCTAGGAAATGCATTTTAATTTCAATTCTCTGCATGGCCAGCTGTATGAATGTTTGCAAAAACAACATTTGTTCTGAGATAGATTAAATTCTGCCTTGGTGGCCAGTGGGAGTTCAAACAGTGCAGGAAAACATTCAAACTAGATGTATTAGATGCAAATATACTACCCCAGAAGGAGCTCTTTTGCAAACCAGCAAAATTGCTGCTGAGAGATGCAGATGAGTGGGTAGATATACACATCATGTGAACAACTGACGTAATGTCTAACCTACACTCACCAGCCACTTTAGTTAGGCACACCATAGGCATAGCTAGTACTGGGTTAGCCCCTCTTGCCTTCAGAACTGCCTTAATTCTTTATGGCATAAATTCAACAAGGCGCTGAAAACATTCCTCAGAGATTTTGGTCCATATTGACATGACAGCATTACACAGTAGCTACAGATTTGTAGATCAGCAGTTTCTGAAATACTCAGACCAGTCCATCTGGCACCAGCAACCGTGCCACGTTCAAAGTTACCTTTCTTCCCCATTCTGACGCTCAGTTTGAAATTCAGCAGGTCATCTTGACCAATGCCTAAATGCACTGAGTTGCTGCCATATGATTGGCTGACTAGATAATTGCATTAATGAGAAGTTGAACAGGTGTGCCTAATAAAGTGGCCTTTGAGTGTATAATGTATTTTCACTTTGACACTTAATTCAAATAAATTCTTTGTATTTAAGCCTCAAAAAAATTCCCAGTCCAACTACTAAGTTTTTTTTCCCTAGAAAAGTTAGTTTAGACCACAGCAAGGTGACCTGTACCCATACCTGAACAAAGACGGTGAAGAAAATAACAGTGATAATGGCAGTGAGGAAAATCTCTCTCTCTGGAAAGTGATCCTTGTCCAACAGGAAGCCAAGGGAGAAGGCAATGGCACCTCGCAGGCCACCGTAGGCTATAATGAACTGATCCTTGGTGGTGAGCTTGACAATGCGGAACTTGTTGATTATATAGGTCAGACCAACAACACCTGGAAAGCACAATGGACACATGAGTCTGGCTTTGTAAGTCAGAGACTTTGTGTCAAATGACCTAGATTAAATGCAACCCTTCTAGCATTGTTAGATTACATTGCAAGTACAACAAAAAGGAAGTATGTGAATGTCAGAAGTATATACATTTTCTGTGTATTTTTCTGTGTGCTGTTCTGTCTTTCATTCAAGGGTTGCTTTACTTTACTACCTTAGAAAGAGTCCATCAGAATTAATGTGAGAACTTTTTTGTGTGGTAATGCTTTGCCTTTTTCACTTGCAAATATTAGGTAATTTTCATTAACAACCCATCTCAACTAAAGCCACTGAAATTTGAAAATCTATAGCAGCGACATAAATGACTTCTTAAAAACTTGTGAATGCTAAAGCATGCTCTCTAAAGCAGTTAGCACTAGAACAGCTTCTGTGTGAAATGTGGGAAAAAAACAAACAAACAAACAAACAAACTGTCCTTTGACTCACAAAACAAGAACAACTGCTTTCCATCACAAGATTTTGTATCATATGATGTAAATAAGATGCATGTGATTCATGACTGATGATGATCCCCATTTGCTCCTGGGGCTAAAGACCGTAAAATTACAGAACACTCCACTGGATGATTCTTGATGACTTTCAACGTCTCACCAAAAACACAAATATATGTAGATGGAGAGTATAACAAATCAATAACAGAAGGACTCATGACATCCTAAACTCAAAGAGGAAATCCTCAGCCCTCTGTCCTCACACACCAACAGAAAAAAAAACAAAAAAAAAAAAACAAACTTTAATTTAGAGCTTTCACATTTGTTTTTTTAACCCCAGAAATCAGAAACCAGTCACATCAAAATCCCTTCAACATAAAATCCGAAGGGATTGTCTCATTTAAACATTTATTGACTAAAGCTAACTGCAGTATTAAAAGGATCTTACAAGAAAACTAACCTTGAAGACTACCAATATAACAAATATACATCATTACTTCACACCTGGACATTGCACTGCTGCAAATATTTGAAGATGTCAAAGAAGCAGAACTGACCTATGATCCGTGCAACCAGACACAGAATGACAGTGACCGTGACAAAGGTCCAGTTCCAGTTGTGAGGTCCGGCCACCGTGGCCACACCCAGAAAGATGAAGATTAGTGTCTCACTAACGCTGCTCCACATTTTCAAGAAGTACTTGATGGTGGTGTGAGATTTGTGGGATATGTTGGCCTCCACATATGGTCGCGTCACTGCGCCACATGCTATTAACCTGGAAAAAGAAATGGCAAAAATTAACTCAGTTGACAGATGGTAAGATGGGTGGATGATATATATATATCTATATCTATATGTTTTTTTTTTTTTATATTTTAATAATTTTTTAGTTTTATTTGTTATCCATATGAAAACATTCTTGAACACCACAATAGCCAAGCCCAATAACAGTGCTATATATGTTATATGTTTTAAAGGGAAAATGTGGTTAAAAGCAGTGTCAGTTTACTTGAGCTGTTAGCAACTGTGACCACTATAGGACAGTTCAGAGCTTTAGTTCCACACTAATTACGAAACGAACAAAAAAACAAAGATATCTCCATTCCTGTCTGGTAACCACTTCCTTGTTCCAGTCTAGTCATGAAATGTTTCTACATCAAAAAGTGGAGGCCAAAAACAACTGACAACTATGTTCAATAAGCCACAGCAACAGGTCAGCATTCCTCCTCTGTGTCAGAATTGATTCGGCTTTTAAGACTTTGCAGAAATGATAAAAGGAATTCACATTAATAAGCTCTTTCACTCCTCCTTTACAGACCAGTAATATGAAAAAACAAATCCAGATTATAAATTGAGGCGCAATATACAGCCACAGGCACCTTAAGGGATTGTCCTTGAAGGTACACATCCATCAGCCCTGATGTAGGGGAGAGACTAACTGCATCAGCACCTCCTGTCAGGAACATCAATAACACCTACAATCTTAAACAGCCTGAAATTAAACCGAAAATGGATTGCTACATACTGGAAGAACTGATGAAATGGCACCTCAGGGAATACTGTGACGCCATAAATCCAAGCTTGCTTCAGGTGGCGTTAGATCAGATTAGTTACTGTACCACTGGTTATGTATGGAGTGTAAGTTCCCAGGATGTATAAAAGAAAACAGTTTCCTCCCCAATGGTGAGGGTGTATACAGAACATGACATCTAACCACTGAGGAGAGATCCAGTGCAACACAAGAATACTTCACTCAAACAGCTGGAGTAGCAGAAAGAAAACAAAAACAACCAAAAAAGAAAATCCAACCAAAAAAAACGGCTACAAGTCAACCATGTGAATATAACAACACTACTTTGATATCAAACAGAACTGTCATCTCGTTACACCCCATTTTAATTTTCAGTCTGACACTGCCTCCAGTGTAACTGGATGAGATTCTGTTTTTCCCCCAGCCAATCACTATCTATCAATCAATCAATTTAAGTCAGCTCTGATGTGTAGCCTTGCCAATATACAGATTTTGCAGGGGTACTAAGAGTGCATCAGAGTAAGAAGTAAAAACAATTCAACATGTTTCTCCACAAGCCACTCTGGCAGCGCACAGTTTGATGCTTTACAGCAGCTTGACAGTGGCGTTAGTCCCGCCCACTGCACTTATTAGCTAACAGTTAGAGCTCCCAGAGCAGACAGATAAAAAACACTGCAAAAAAAACCCAAAACAATAAAGATGTTAAAAAATTAAAGAAACTATTTATTTAGTATTTAATACTGCTATCAATTCGCTTATTTCCACTAATTAAGGCAGGCTAAATCATTTGCACTGTATGTGAAGCAGGTTAAATATAATTTGGTGATCTCCCACTGGTTTATATACATGTTAGGCATTCTCATGCTGAATGTGTGAAATAAATAAACCCCCAAATGTGTTCCTCCTGTGTGCAAAGGAGTTGTTGTACATTTAGCAATTCACATTGTAGCTGTTGGATAGTGCTACTTTCATCATCTGCAACAATAAAACAACCGTTTTATATAAAAATGCCAGTCAAATCAGCCAACTTGATAGAGTGGACAAGTTTAAACATCTGAGGCCAGGCAATAAGTGACTGGTGAGGTCCTTATTCATAGGGATAATTTTGTTTCAATTCAAGTCAATCCTGTTGTTGGAAGTGTGTCCGTTTCTACACCTCCTAACCACCTCTGCAGCTGTGTTTTAGCAGCCTACTAATACTGCCCCATCATTGTGAAATCTCACAACCTTGTTCAGGCAGTTTCTTAGCATGTGGAGTCATGTTGCATTACATAAAGCAACAGGCTAAAGGTGAGAAAGTTATGGTATTTACAGACTGTTTTAGAACATTTTACATTCAGTTAGCTTTTTATGGAAATTACATGTGTAGTCCCTTGTTGCACTGGTCACAATGTGTACTAGATTTTATTGGACTAAGATGTACTTTGGTGTTCATACTTGCAGTACAGTCTATTTAAATATGTATTTAAGTGCGTTTAGAACCAAATAACATGAATTTCAAAATAGCAATAATATAATTAGTGTAAATTTACACAATTCTGCATCATTTAAAACTCAGTGATATTGGACAGGCCTAAATTCAATTTTGCTGTATACTGCATGTAGAGAAGAATTTGAGAATGTATAATTATATTGCTGTCTCTGTCCAAGTCTGTTATATAACGACCCCCCAAACTTACGCCATGATGCCAGAGAGGTGGAATATCTCAGCTGACAGGTAGGCCATGTAGCTGTACACAAAGACAAAAAGAGGCTCGATGACACGCAAGTGGGAAGTGAAGCGTGAGGTGAAGGCAGCCAGGATCCCATAGATAGCTCCTACAAGAACGCCACCCAATGCAACTACTAGGAAGGAGATGACTCCCAGGAAGCTGTCCAACACTGTCACCACGCCAACTTGTGCAAACTCCTCAAAAAGGTGGTATAGTACCTACGAGAAATAACATGAAATAAAGTGAAAATAAAGAAATAGTAATAAGAAAAAAATATAGTATAGCACAAAATGTAATAAATTTTTTGACTTGTGCCAAATGGACAAAGAGATGGTTTGAGTTTTGTACCAAGGATTTGCTAATAATCTCACTGTGGAATAATTAGCTCCTGTAATGCCAGACAGGCAAATCAGGCAGACTGCCGAACACTCTTAGCCTGATGAGCTCTGTTTCTGATGAAAGTCTGCAACTCTCTGTGCCAACAGAGGCACTCTACCGTGCAGTTAGGATTGTAACATAGGAGCATATGAGGGCTACAACCAAAGGCTCACACAACAGCATGATATCACATTTTCCTGAAAGATGTCTGCCTCTTACATATCAGTCTACCTTTATTGGTGAACTAATGAGATAATAAAGGCACCAATTTGGTCACTCACCACAGTTACAGCATCATTGAGCAGTGATTCACCAAACACCAGGATGTGCAAGAGCTCATTGATGTGGATCTCCTCAAACACAGCAAGCACAGCTACAGGATCCACAGCTGATATGATGGAACCGAAGAGCAGGCATGGCAGAAGTCCTATTTGGTGAAGGGCTGAAGGGTTTTCTGGGCGAATCTGACACACAGCATATAGCAAGCCCCCAACAAAGAAGGCATTCCAAAGAGTCCCGACAACAGCAAACATCAGGATTGTGCCCAGGTTCTCCATGAAGGGACGGATGGGCAGGAAGTAGCCAGCATCCAGAATGATGGGGGGCAGCAGGCAGAGAAAAAACAATCTAGAGTCCATCACTGGTGGGACTTCTTCTCCAGCAACTTTTATGATCCCCCCCACCAGCAGGCCCACCGTGATCAACAGGCAACTCTCTGGCACAATGCCGGACAGGTGAGGAATCAGATGGAACCCTAGATGGAAGCAAGAGGCAGTGACATGTAAGAAAACAGCAAACATGAACAAGTGCTTTATATGAGTAATATCTATGGGTGAATGCCCTATCAGTGTCACCAGTATGTTGGCAGAGAAGCAGTGGGTCTGCATTTATAGTTTAGACCACTTGTACTCACTGCCAAATACAAAACAAATGTAGTTCAATGTGTAAAATGCAAGCAAATAGATCTAAAGTGTAAAAATACACTGTGTGTTCATTTATGGGTTTTAGCATAAGTAAAAAGCAGAACTTAAACCCACTGTGTAGACATGTCTTAAGGTTAACTAGAATTGTTCCTAGCTGTTTTCTACTTTATAAACATTACACTGCAAAAGCAAATTCAAATGTGCTAACACAACATTACACGGGCAATCAGCTGTGACATACTACACTTATGTTTATGTCACCACCCAAACAGCAACTTCCTTCTTCTGCTTTAGATTTAATAACTACTTTGAAGAAGCAGAGCTCTCAGGTTTAAAAAAAAAAGTGCTGCTGCATTTACACATCAATGTTAACATCAGCATGAAAGTAAGCATTCTACACCAGTAACATCTGCAGGAAACGCAAAAGGAAACCCTTTTGTGATTCTTGTATAGGCTGTGTAGACATGCCAGAGCTTGCCTGTCCGCATTTGCTCATTCTAATATTTAAAGAACTAAAACTGCTGGCATGATAAAGAACATGAAAAGTGCACTGTGTAGCTGCTCGTCCCAACACCATGGCCTTATGTATTCTTCAAGGAAAAAAATGAAAGAAATATTATGCAAAACATATATTGTAGACAGATCTCACATGACAGAGGAACAAGTCAAGGCTGCAGTTGAAATAAAATTGCTATGGGCCTACATTCAGGACATGAAATGATACATAAATGGTACAAGCAGAAAAAACAAAAACAAAAACATAAGTTTAACTTTATTTTGTATTTGAATTTTATTTGTCTACTAATCTAATTTTGTAGGTGTTCTACATGACTTTTGCAATAATCTAGTATTGCTTGAGCCTGCATGGCTCATGTCACAGCATCGAGTCTGCTATTGTTAATGCCTTCACACTCCGTTAGACTTTGCCACTCGAATGCCGACGAATGACACACCCTGTTTGAATTTAAAAGGCCATCTTTTTGTCTATCAAACAACTCAACTCAACAACAAAAAGGGATGAAGACTTCAAAGGGACAGCAGCATGCATCCAAGAGTGGGGCTATTTTTACAGTACACAGGGGCATGTCAGTCTCTTGCTGGCGCGCCCCTTTGTACTGTAAGCTCTGTACTAAATAACACCACATAAACAATTCTAAACTAGGTAAGGCTACAACCTCACATCAAGGCTAAACAATATTTTTAGGCTAAACACTGTATATCAATAAGTGAGATACTGCCTTGGTTTAACACCATCTAGCCTTACTGCAAATATTTAAACGACTTGAATAACACTCTCGATTTGACACATTTTGAAATTTCATACAGTTCTGTGCAAAAAGGACCCTTGATCTTAAATGCTCCCATGTGAGAAAAGGCACCTGCTTCATATTACATGGCCCAGAAGGATTGTAGGCCCTTCTAAGTCACACAAAGACTTTTATAAAGACCTCTATCACTCTCTGTGTGTTTATTTTAAGAGACAGAAACAACAACCTATTGATATGTTAATTGACCCATGTCAACAATTTTTTTTTGAACAACCACCCTAACCTGCACCTGAACATGTGGTCCACCCGGTCCTATAATTTTAGATTCAAATACTAACGTTCACAACGTGCTTTTATAACACTGAATAAATGCATGCAAAACAGTCCGTGGTAAACTATCAGTGCACCACAGCTGCAGTGAAAGCAGCACCACCTGAGATAATAGCTGCATGGTTTGTACTCCCTCCTGAGCAAAGAAAGGCGTGCCAGGCAGGTGAATGTCTCAGGTGTGCTCTGACTTGCTCACTTTTACAGTTTTACGCAAAGTGGATAATGGCGCACCTAAATAATTTTCACTAATTAGCACATTACAGCTTGTTATGTAAATATCAGGCCTTTCTGGCAGTACACAAGCTTATCCCTGCAACACAACAGATCCTTTATAGTCAAAGCACACAAGCTAAAATTAATTTTTATTTTATCGTCACATTACACAGCTTTGTCTTAAGAGTAAGTAAAACATCAGCATCAGAAGTTGACATCTATAGTGGTGGTCTTTGGTGTGTTTCATGATTGGGCAGCATGAGCACAATATTAACAGTGTGTCAGAAAAAGAAAGCTCAACAAGAGCATGTCTGTGGGTCACACAGCTGCAGGCTTAGAGCCCTGAGGAAAGATAGTGTGAGATGCTTTAGCTTAAATGGTCTAAGGAGACCTCATTTCCCCACAATGAGACGCCAGAACCCGAGTGCTCTTCTTATTACAAATAATCTTAATAGAAAAAAAAAAAGCACCACCCCACAATTCCTGAGAGATTCACTATCAAAGTGGGTCAACAAAGATATTCTGTGATAACTGCTTGAACACAGTAAACAGAAACCTTATGTGTTCTCACACAAAGGCATGCAATGTGAGCAGGATGTGAATTCCACTGCTACTTTGAGATTTTCCAAAACACAGCGTCTGTTCAGAAGGAAGCATCAATGTGCTCACAAGAGGCTTTGAAATTAAAGCTAAATTAGCACCATAAATTAGCACCTTGGTGGTTACAGCATCTCAACTCCCATAGTCACTGCTTCTAAATGTGTTACAGGCATCAACACTACAGGGATATCTGTGGGGGACATCAAATTACATGAGTCGGCCTATACACCCCCAGCTAAGCTAATTGGTACTCAGCTGAACAGAATGATTAAAGTGAAAGGCCTTCCTCAGAAATAATACCCATGATACCATTTTACATAAAAATGCGTGCCAGCAACTGTGGGAAGTCATATCAGTTTTATTATCTCTTTGCTCTCTTTTCCATCAAAATGCATAAACAACTGCAAACAACTTAAACAATTCTGAAGCTACCATTTAAAATCATAAGGTATGCTAAATATGTTTTTCTCTTTAACAGATATTTTTCAATAAACAATACTGTGCAAAAGTCTTGAGCCACCCCCCATTTCTTTATATTTTGCTTCCAAGGAGACAGACTTTCTTGTAATTTTTTAAAGTGGTCTTGAGCAGTGGTTCTCCAAGCTTTCTGAGGGTCTTTCAAAGTTTTTCTTTTGACATTGGCTGCTTTTTCCACTCATATTCAGTCTCAATCCAGTCCTGACCATTTTCAGAGGAATGTATTTTTTTTGTTTGTTAAGCCACTTAACACTGACCTATGAATCATTCAAGCATTAAAAAAAGGAACCTAACTCAAGGGATGAACCAGTCTACACATAACAGGCAACTTGGCAAAGAATTATAAATTGTATCCTTGCTTTGTTACTAGCAGCCTGTTGCAAAAGCAAATAATTTGTTCCCATTTCTGTAGCTGAATCTACAAAAAATGTCAAAGATAACACAGTTTGACAGGCATAAAATATATTTTTTTTTTGCACCAGCAAGGTGATTCTCAAATAGCTATTAGCTGAAAACTTGTCATATCTTTGCATGATGTGCAGTGTTTCCTTTAAAATTTGAGGAAACTGGAAGAGTGGAGAACAAAAAAAAGAAGTGGCAGGCCTAAAAGAAATTATCTCCAGCAGATGAACAGCATCTGAAAGTCATGTCCTTAAGAAATAGGAAAAAAAATCCAGCAAAGTCCTAACACAGGACCTGAGAGGTGCATCTGGCCCTTCAGTTGATCCATCTACTGTTCACCACAGCCTCATCGGAAATGGTCTCAATAGAAGGGTGGCTGTCAGGAAGCCATTCTTAAGGAAGGGAGAAAAGGCTGAGGTACACCAAATTACAAAAGAACTGGACTGAAAAATCAGTGGCAACATTTCTGTGTAATAAATCCAAATTTGAAAATTTTTTGTTCAAATTGTTGTCAATATGTACGGAAGAGGACAAGAGAGAGGTTCAACAATGAGACTCTACAGCCATCTGTAAAACACGATGAAGGCTCTGATGAAGGAGTATCTTATTTTATCTAGCTATGGAGAAGTTTGACCAAATGAAAACTAGATCACATGCATAGTTTTTCCAATTTTTTTTCATTTTCTAAAAGATAACTAAAGGGAGAGGGTGGCATGGGAAACATGCAATGGTATTATTAGAAGACAAGCAGTCCCATGATCACTTGTGCAAAGTGCTCTTCTGAGTGACATCAAGCAATCAACCTAAGCCATGGTACTTCTGGCTCACAGGTTTCACTCCCTGAATCACAATCCATACATGAACTTTTTGTTTCTTTAATCAAGAAATAAAAGAATGGCAGGCACAATTTTTTTTGTAAATTATCAGAATTTCAACACACGTGTCAAAGTTCTCTTGGGATTCCCTGACGATGGTTAAAATGCAACACTAGAGTCAAGGACAGATTTCTTTCCATATTACTGCAATGGCTCATTTAAACGGATAATCTGGATGTGAAAGAAGTTATTTTACTAAAATACTAGCCCATAACCATTCACATCAACAGGATGAATTTTAGTATCCCTAAAGAGAAGCCAGAATAAAACTCTGTGAAATAAGGAAATGTTTAATTCTCAGGGACAGAAATACTTCCTCTAATGACCAAGCTCTGCAAAGAAACACAAAATGATAAAATGTTGGGTAGTATGGTTTGAGGAAAGAGCAAACAAGTCATGACTGTATTGTGTAAATGTATTACTGCTGGTGCCTTGAGCTGAGGCAAACTCAATATTTGATCCACGAATGAAACTCTAAATGTCCCATTATCATTCATGGGTGATTGTGGATGCTGGACATCTATGCCAGCATCAATACAGACCCTTCTAAATATAAAAACTCTCAAGACATCTAGTTTCTGGGACAAAAGGTTAAGTTGAAGTAGCCTGAACCACCCACCCCAAGCTAAGTGTTGACAGCACATTGTTAAATCTCTCAAGCATAACTCCAGTTATGGCCTTCAGCCATCATCACGTGAAGGGCAATAACACAGAAGATAAGATAGTGAACGGGAGGGAAGTGAGCTTCAAAGACCACTGGCACAAGCTGGTACACTGTAGCATGATTAAGACATGGGGATAAAGGAGATAGGTGTCTGAAAGGCCAGACAGTATGTAACATATGTAAAGACTTTTTTTCATGCCATCTTCTTAAAGGAGAAGATTGGTTGGTTTGTCGTGGCTGCTTTTCAATAAGCACAGCCACTGTGTCCTTACCCCATTGCCCCCTGGAAGCCTTTATGCAGCAAGGTTATTGAAAACCAGCAAAGGGTAACGGCTCTTTCACTTCTGGATGTGTACCCAGTGTCAGTACTGCCTGGTACGAGCTACACACCATCATTCCCAAAGCCAGGAAGTGTGTCCTGTTGCCAGGTGACTAATTGCAAATCACTGGCAACCAAATCAGCTGGATTAAGCAAGCACAAAAGAGAGAACATATTTAAACAGGTGCTTTGTTAAAAAAGGGGACTGATACATTCATCGGGTTCTCTTTATTGAAATTGTGATGTGGCTGGCAGCTTTCCAACACCGTAATACTGGTGTTCACAGAGAGGCCAAGACTTGCATGTATTTTGGAGAGATGCAGGCCTTGTTCAGTGCTATGTAAAAGATAAGCTGTTGTGAGTCATTGTTCGATGCAGACCATTGAGGTACTCGCGTTGCTTGTGAAAGACCAGTATTGGTTTGAATTATTTATTACAGCCTTGTGGCGATATAATTTAGTATGATCCCTGGCGTCATATCTGCACAAAGCTACCGCCGGGGTTTCCTCACAAGGATACGTTTCTGAGCTTTGGCAACAGTGTGACATTAACATGTCAACACCTGTTGGATTCTTACCATAATTCACAAAGATGTCTTCTACTATAACTAGTATATCAAATGACTAGAGTATCAAATGTCAGTTGCAAGCAATGTTGTACATGTGCTTTTTAGTGACCAGACTGACGTTTTAAACTGACAGAAAGCAGTCAAAGAGAAAAGGATGAAAATTTTGGTTAAGTTGTGTCTATGACTGTTCGCTGCATTTATCTACCCATGAGGCAATTTTCTAAATTAAACTGAGATGCAAACTGAGATGAGAAAGTGTATCTCAGTTTGCATCTCATTGCACTTAATAAATTAGTTAGGCTCACTGCTTAAGTAGCTTATGACACCTAAAATGATGACGATTTCGCCTTGCTGCCAGTGGCATAAGCACAGAGTGATGAACCATTATACTAGTCAATATTTCTAACTGCTTTAAAGGCTTGTTGCATGAATGCTCTTAATATTTACTGTATAAAAAATTAAGTTTAGAAGATATCTGGGCTAGGTTTTATCTAAATAGCAACAGAAAGATAAGTGGAGTACAGTTTGTGACAGAGTGACTCACACTTTGCCAAGGGTTTGGTTTCAAATGCTGTACTGGGAATGTTTCCCACACAGGCAAAATTAAATTAAGGCTATTTCTTAAGTGTTTGGCAAATCCCCCACAAGAACAAATACATTAATTAAACTTACTAATCAAGAATCAGGTGCCTTGTCAAAATGTGACCACACACTCTTAAAATGTGAATTCATTATAAGCCAGGTCTTGGTTTACTGGCAGGCTGTTTCAACAATATATAGTGACAGAATTAAAAAAAAAAAAAAATACAGTGACTACAGAGTGATACGTGAAGTAAACCATTTCAGCTTCAGTAACAGTTATCAACTGTTTACTATAGATAAAGCAATATTTAAAAAGGTATGGGCAGGTCTCCTGGGGAACCATTTACTCAGCAAACAAATAAGCTTAACAACCTCTGTAGCTCTAATCAAGACATAATGGATCGAGAAAAAAAATTCAACCTCTGTGCAGTTTACAAATGAAACTACAGGCTGTAGGAACTAGATTTAAGGTCACAGTGTCATTTCTAGTAATTACAAGTCACAAAACTGAGCAAAACAAACCAGTTCATCAAGTTTAAAAATAAGAAGGAAACAAAGAAGTGACCAAAGACATGAAAACAGTTAAAACTGTGAAAATGTAGCAATAACAATATTTAACACTGTCAGTCACTTTATTACTGCCAGAGCTGCAGTTCTGGGATTTGTTTTTGCACTGTGTTATGTGCTAGTTAACCTTTTCAAAACCATGCACTTGTATATACGCCCATCAAAGTGGATTGGCTTGTGGAGAGGCTCACTCTCCAATTTCTAAGTCTTCATGGCCACCTTGATGAGTCTTCTGTATTTCCCCTAATATCTGCTGTCTAATTAAATGACAAAAACACAAAAGATAATAGCCTAGCTGTTTTAAAAACATCTGCACTTTCATCTTAAAGCATACGCTGTAATTGTCACTTTAATACTGTCACTTTAATATTTAATGCTATGAGTCAATTAATAATGCACTGAAACAAATAGTTACATTTATTTGCACTGCCCAAACATTTTCTAAAACCTCAGTAATTATTCTGCAGCATTGGTGAGGACATTGTAATGCATGCATTCATTCACTGCAAGACTACCATGGCTGTTACAACCAGTTTCCATTTTATGGCAAAATCTGGCACGCGGCAAAGCTTCTGTGGTTCATAACTACAGACTGTATATAAAATGGACGACACTGAACTTTTGTTTTTGACTCCACATTCTGAAGCCTCAAGGTCAGCGTTTTGGCCACTGCCATGATAGTGTTTTGAAGCCAGAACTTACAACTTTGGACAAGAGGGTGGAGTGCCAAGTTATAAGCTAACACTAGCACGCTTCATTAGCCACTGTACTGTTATAATGCACAGACACAAATAATTGTGCTAATTACCGTCAGGTTACAGACCAATACAATACTAGTATTTCAATCTGATTCAATGAAGAACAAACTTTTTGGATGGTCTGTAACAAACAGGTATTTGTCAGATAATTCCATTAAAATGCTCTAAAATACACCAATAACATAGGCACGGTGGAGAGGTCCGGTTCACTGACTCCAATTAGACAAGATGAGGCTTAGCACTTGTCGGCTACAGCTGTCTTTGTCAGGAAACCTGTCAGTTAAAGTGGCCATACCCTATCTCCTATATCCAGATGGCTGAGTTATTAAAAAAAAAAAAAAAGGCAACCTCCTCAGAGCTTATGAAGGGGGAAACTATCCATAGAGGCCAAAACTGCTCTTTGTACCATGCAGTAAACATACTTTTTAATGCTGTAAAGTTTGATATTTTAAAATGGGAGCCTGTGGAGATTGATTCGCTTTTTGAGCCAGGCTCAAGAGGCCGCTAGAGGAATTGCAGTGTTTTGCCCTTTTGCATTGGTTTAATTTTTCAGCCAGGGAGGCTGAAATTTGTTTTTAACACTGAGAGATAAGGAAGATAGGATGTCTGTGGTGGTACTGCTGTATCATTTTATCTACCTCTATTTGATGAAACGGTCTCCATATTGTCACTTACTTGTAATCAACAAGGTTTTCTTACATTATACCAAGCGCATGTCATACCATCACAAATCTGCTTACAACTTAAAAAAAAAAAAAAATGCAATGCCCATTATGACTACTGCCTTTTCTTCTTCTCTACATGAAAGAAATAAGGTTTGGGTTGCAATCTAATTTCCACTACAACAGAAAATCCCCTTCAGATAACGGTGACTCTGCATGCAAGTGGCTACCATGGAATACCACACTAAAATAACACATACATGGAAGGTGAGGCTGACTGGACTTCAGGCATGTTATAAGGACCTTTGCTAGAAGCAGGGGAACACAAGAATAAAGCAGCTCCACAGCACATTAGGGTAATTATCGAAAGGTGTGTCCCAACGTCCACTCATGCTTTATGAATAAATGTTATAAGGGTGAACCTAAACAAAGGTTTATGGAAGGTTAGTGAGTACTGTAAGCATAACACCGTGCACTGTCTTGCTATGATAAGTAATGCATTACATTCAAGCTAAATGTGGAAAGCCATTCAGTGATAGCACATTTTTCTTCCTAGTTATAAAAAAAACAAAAAACAGATGCCTTCAAACACACCCTTCCTCTTAACACAGAAACAATTTATTTTATGAGGACATATCTATAGTACATGTCCAGTGAAATTACAGCTTTGGAGTCATAAAATATTATTTCTGTGTAATATTGGTTTATAGTCTAATTACAGAGGCAAAAATAGAGGAGGTCTCATGAATATGACGGCTTTCACCCTTTACCATTGGTAAGGGCAACTTCTCAGTGAAATTACATCCCCTGGTTTTGATTTATATGAAAAGCTTTGCAGGTGGCTATAATCAATTCATGTAAAGTACTCAGGTGAAAAATAAGGAGAGAAAGGCACCATGCACAGTCAGGGTTATTTAAGAGATAAACGATCTGTGAATATGCTTTTTGGCTTGTAAGATATGAAGTCTATGAACATGAATCAGAGACAGAGCAGGGTACCAGCCACTTCGAATTACCCAGAGCCCATTTTCAGCAGTCCTGGGATAATCGGAGGCTTAAGGTCACCACTGTCTGCTGCTGCTGTCAGCCTACACACTCATCTAGTCTCATTTTTTATCTGCCTTCTTTTGGCTTTCTGTACTTTCATCATTCTTTCTGCTCATGCTGATCTATCATTTTTACTCAACGTCCTTGAGCTGCGTCCTACAAGTAAGCCATCCAAGCCAGGTGGCCCCTCTCCCTGTCCTCTCCCCTGAGATACTGGGCTTCTCGCCCAGACAGTGAGGTAGTATCCTCCCTGGCTACAGGCTGCTGCTCAGTCAGGCCCCTGATGTCACAGGCAAGTGACAAGCTGCTGGCTCTCAGAAAAAAAGATAGCTGGGGACAATGCAGTGTTCTGTGGAAAGCACAAAGCCAGGAGAAAACGATGATTGAGGGTAAAGACAGGATAGAGGACAGACAAAAGAGGATAAATAACTGCAGAGGGGAGAACACAAGCAGAAGAAAAATCTGATCTCAAATTAGCGTGTTGCTTCTGAAACATCCCTCAGGACAATATTGCAAGGTAGAAGTAGGTCCCATTGTGCTGAAGACCAAACAGACACTTTCCAACATCCTGGCTGCTGCATCAGGTTGCTTAGTCATCATTGTAGCAGGGAGTAAATACAGCTCTTAAACATCTTCGCCACATGATGTTGACAGATCTGATGAGTAATCTGCCTGACCAGCAGTATTGATTTGCCCTCTCACAGACTTAACTGGGCTATTTTGGTCAAACTGGTTAAGTCAGCATACCAGAGCCATCATCAATTCTTATGCACAGCACAAGTAGGGTGGCCTAGGGGTCACAGATGACCCAGTAAGATTACTGCTTTCTTGCGTGAGAACCTCCATGCCAGATGCTATTACCTATGTTATCCACCATCTGATCACCAGGTAAACTGTACTCCAATCCAGCTATTTTGATTCAAATGAGCTGTCTAATAAACTCAAATCTGCATTTGTTTTTATATAATTATGCACCTGAACAACTGCCTGCAAATGGGCTACCTAACTTACCTGCTATAAAGACACTTGTAGGACAGTGGCACATAAGCTAACATTAAAGTAAGTATTTCCTGAAAAGGCTAAAGTCGAGTGCCAGGCCACAGGCAGCTTTAACGTAACACGATACTCACCTAATTTCATTAAAGACGCAAGGAGCACCCATAATGCGATTTCAAATGGGGTCCGCACGCCTTCGTAGTTTAAGTCGAGCACAGGGAAAGCCTTTTTAGTGGAGTTACTATGGCCCTCGTGTTTGTGGTTGTCCGAATTTGCCGGGGTGGCACTATCCCGAGAGCTGGTAGCTCCGACAGTAAGCACGGAGCCCTGCAGAAACACCAAAACCATCACCAGGAGCAGCTCCTGAAGCCGACCCGAAGGACTGTGTGACATCCTCGCGAAAAATAAAGGCGATCTGATTTGAAAATAAATACTTTTTTTTCCAACTTCGTAGTGTTGCGTCAGTGAAACTCCTGAACCGTAGAAGATTCTGACTGTGACAGTCGGTTCGGCAAACTAAAACCGAACCAAACTGGAACTGAACCAAAACCCCATTCTATCAGTTGACGTTAGCTAGCTAGACTTCTGCGTTGTTGTAGCCAGGTAAATAGTTACTCCAGCACAAGCCGTTGTGGAAAGAAAACAGGAAACGCCAAGATGCTGAAAGAGGGTTTTTTTTTTTCAGCCCAGTAACCTCGTTGCTCTTTACGGTGGTCTTTCACAAGTTTGTCCGTTTCTTTTGTCGCTGACTATCAATGTCTTCTTCAGTGGAAGATGTCACCACTGGTGCTGAAGACAAACGAGACACAGCGGCATCCCTTCAGCGCCTCCTCTCCCGCTCCTACTGCCCATGGAAATCATCCGTGAGGCGGCTGTGCTCGGATACTGACCTTGAACAGAAGCCACGCAGGTGCCACATTGTGTTTTACCGTGTGCCCTGTGTTCACCAACTTTTTGATATTAACGTCCGTGTATGCAGCATCTCCACTGCGTGCCCGGGAAGACAAGACCTAGGTCGGGGGCTCAGCCCAGACGGAGAATGGGGAAAGACTTTGCATGCGCTCCCGCCCTGCGTCGGAGGCTTGTCCCGGATTGTCAACCCAACTGGAGCCTCTCCTTGTCTGCAGGGGTATTATAGCTTCATACCACCTTCAAAAAGCACACCCTTTCGCGGAGCATTAATGGGTGGGAGGAGGAATACAGTGAAAAGGGGAGGGGGACGTCCGATTATAGTGACACCTATAGGAAAGGAGGTTTAAGGTGTAGGATCTCCACAACTACTGCTTCTGAAACATTTCTCCTCTGCACACCTACTCCTGAATGGGCTATGTCAGTCTGTGTTGTAATGTCAATAATCTGATACTGTTGAAGTCTCATGCAGCAGGGAGGCCAAAGGTCAGGGTTACAGACCACAGACCAGAGAGCATTGTTCATTAAGGATCCTTTGAATATAACCAGAGTGTGCTTCTGCCTTTGCCTTAAGCCAAATTAAGTCTGGGGACACAATTTTAATGCTTTATATGAATACTTAAATGTAGCAGCATGAGCAATGATGTTTGTAATGGCTAATTAGTAATGTGACAGGTGCATAATGGGAGGTCTGTGGTCTTTTTCAGCTGCAAGCCACAACCCACAGAGTAGGTAGGGCCTCAATGTGTTGTTCAAGGACACATATCTGGAGTGCATGCTGTCTAGCATGATAGATGTAGTGGAGAAAAAAAGTCAGACAATCCACCTCTGTGGGAGTGGTTTTGGAAACTACTTGCATTGCAAGTTAAAAATAATGACTCAGAGTGGCAGTGAATTTCCAAACACACCTTTCAGATTTAGTAACTTGTAATTTTCTCTAATAACAACAGGCCTGCTGTATTACAATAGCTTCTGTTCAAGTCTCAAAACAGGTAATTCCTTTCCAGTGCTTAAAGGTGACCCTGAAGTAGTACACACAACCCTGAGTGTATAAAAAAGTTGCAAGTTATTTCATTTAGATAAAATGGATTAATTACAAAATACAGACAAGAGAATTAATCCAGAAAACTTGTTGAGGTTTGTTTTTTGTCACCTGTTTTCTAAAATACCTAGAGTCCCCAACAATTAGGCCACTAAAACAGGAAATGAAAAGAGATATGAGTTGATTATAGTTTTGTGCTCAAGTAGCTGCTTTCTGGACTTTTAGATAGCAGACTGGCCAGTGAAAAGAAGATGTTAATTTTCTATGTCAAACCTAGTAGTCTGTCAGTATGATCTTGAGTGTGCCATTAATAAGGTATGGTCAGTGCTGATAACAGCGTGCTGCATTACACCCACCACTTAAACACCGTTTCAGTCAGAGGTCAGATGACAAAGTGTCTGTGCTGTTTGTCATAAAGCGGGATAATGTCTTTATCCCGCTTTATGACTGTAAGGTGTTTGGTTTTAGAGCTCTGTGGAGCTAACCTCTCATTTCATTTCATATACTAAATGTATACAATATATACAATGTGTATGTAAGAGGGATCTTTGTAGGATGCTGTTATTGCCATTAGTGTGCAAGTTTTTCACAGAAGATATGTTTTTGTCCCACTAGGGAAAACACAGATAATAAAAACTAAATAATGATGTCTAAATTTTATTTAGCTGGATGAGTCTCAGGGTTCTGGTTATTTGCATGGTGGCCCACTGTCACGTTGTCACAGCTTATTAATAAACCACTAATAATGTTTTCAATAACATGGCAAGTCGAATGTCTGCTGTGAGAAAATGTTATTTTATTTGGAATTGACAAGTACATCCATTTCCTTTCTGCATTATGTTATTTGGCAGTGGTTTATACCCACGTTTAAAGGATTTACAATGCAATATTTTAAATATAAATGTTTTCATCACTTTTTCAGTGGCTGGTGCCACTGATTTAATCACTTTTACACAGGACCAAAGGAACAGAAACACACTGATTTATTCGCAGCCCTGAAGTGTTTGCAAAATTAAAGACTGCAAATTAATCAGTGTGCTCCTGTCCCCTCTGAAAGTTTGCTGCCCTTGAGTCGAGAAGCAGCTTATTTAGCCACATTTAACTGGAAGAAGTGTTGAACCCTGGTTTTATTGTTACTATCCAATTTATTATACTATGCTGTGATTTCTCACTATTTTTAAGAGTTTAATAATGAAATTATTGCTGTGAATGTGAATGAAGAACAGCTATTCCATAGAGGCTTCTTTTTCATTTCAGCTGATTTATACAGTAAATAGCGTTGTTATTTTGGTTTGCAAAGTCAGGCTTTGGAACAGAACATATGCTATACAAAACATGACTTTATGCAACAACTTGTAAATTAACCCCATACAAAAACAGTGGTGACCTGTCATAACCGTTCAACTCAAGGTTAGAACACTTAAATCCATAACCTACATCTGCCCTCTTCAGCTCTGTTGTGGTAAAGTTAGGTTGCCAAGAGTTTTGCTGCATGAACCCAGATTTCTACAACATGATTCCAAATGTCATCCAACCCTTGGAGAAAATAATAGTGGGCATGGTGCTGTGGTTAGCAGATATGAGGGAAATTGCCCAGGGAGACGGCGCTAGCCACATGGCTGACCTATCATACTGATGCTGAAACTAATTATAGCAAATAGATTATGTGCTTTAAGGCCACATGAACTGAAATCCTTGGGGGTTCAATGCTGTAGTCAAGGCTAGTTTACAGCATACAGCTGAAGCCAAAAATTCAGATTTGATCAAAGATAAATTGTACTTGACTAAAATAAATCCTCAGCCTGAAGAAAAGATGCATGTTGAAAGCTTTTCATCCAAGATCAGGCAAAAACAATTTTATTGAACCCTAGTGACCAAGCCTACAGTCCAAAGCTTATTTGCTTTTGCTTTTGGGAGGGCTTCTTTCATATACTTGAAGCTAAAGAAAGTACAGTCTCAATGATAGAAGTCAATTTTTTTTCTTCTGAACTGTGCAATTATACAGTTTTCAATCATAAAACTCTACCAGCTCACCCTGGCACTAAAATGGTTTATGTATCTGCTTTGAAGTTTCTATTTTCTGCATTTATCTGCATGGAGTTAGTCACTCTGTTTTTACCCGCAAACCATGTAATGTGGAGCAAAACAAGTCAATTATTCCCAGGCAGCATTTGAACCTCCAGAAAAAAAGCTGGCTGTAACTTTTACCATTTCCACTGGATTTAAAAACAAGGCAATTGACAAGTTTGGTGGCCACTTTTTGTGTTTGTTTGTCTTCATGTTTGTTTCATTGGGAAAAAAATGACTCCAGTATAAAACCCTGAAGCATGTAGAGATTTGATCAGATATACACAACACAAACAACAAAAACAGGATATATAGGACCACAAATCCCAGTTTACATAAATCTCTGCAGTTTACCAAGGGGTCATATTGGATTAGAAACAGAGAGAGGAGTATAGGAGAATAGTTTATCTGCAAACTACTTTCTTAATACTCAGAAACTGTTTGCACCACTGATGCAATCCTTGCTTCTGGCTAACCACTAATAAAGTGGCTTTGCATTAGAGGCTAGCAGGATCCATTGCTGTCACCTTTTGGATTTGTAAAGATGCTCCAGCGGCGATCTGGGATGAGACTTGGAAAAACAAATGGTGACATGATGCCACCTGGTATAAGCTGTGTACATGATGACGAGCTCTGACAGCATGTCTGCCAGCAGGGATGGTAGCAAAATATTTTGATGGCTTTAATCGCACTCTGTTAGGGAGAGGTATTTATTTCAGGATTCTCTAGGCTAAGAGTCATTTCTGACAATGAACTGAAGCATCTGGATAATGTCCAGCTTTCTCACTCTCTCTCTCCTTTTGTTTGCCTCCTCTCTCTCCCAGAGTGTAGTTTGCTGTGAACGTCTTTCCTCCATTTGCTGAAGATATTACGGCTCCAGGTAATGCCAGATCATATCATGCTTAATAAATATACAGTAGCTTTTGACAAGCACTGGTATCCTTAGGGTATAATTTCTGATATCGTACATTAAGCCAGCGTTCTCATTATGGCCATGTGGTCATAGTGTGCTATGGGTCAGACAGTGACTGTAATGTCTGTGTAATTTGATGACTGGTCGGAATCCACATGACCAGTATAACATAGATGGTTGAAGCAGATTACTGTAACTGACAGTATGTACTGTTGGAACCAGTCATTGTAAAATGACCAGTAATTACTGTAGTATATACAGCATGGAGAAATGTCACATACAGCCAACCAATGCTCAGACTTATTTTTTTTAAACTTTTTTTTATTTAGATTTTTTTATATTAGACAAAGAAATAAACAAACATCACACAACAAACGCAACAAAAATAGGACAAGAGGTCATGGGACAAAATTGTTCATAAAAAGAAAAACGACTTTTCTCGCCTCACATGATTAGTATAAGTCTGTTTCAATGGCTAAATAACAGCACCATTTCTCCCACCTTTTCTCTCCCACTTCTTTTTGGAGTCTTATTGAGTATGTCATCTGATCCAGGGTATGTAAATTTTTAACAGCGTTAATAAACAAGGTGCCTGTAGGTCTTTCTTTCTGAAGCCAGCACTTTGTGATGGCTTTTTTGCTTGCTGCCAATAAAGCGTCAGGCGGTATTTATCCGAGCAACTGAATTCATCTGGGAAGTGTCTAACATAAAGGGGTGTCAAATTATGAGAAATACTGATACCTAAAAAGTTGGAGATAATTATTGACACTTCTTTCCAAAAAGGTTGGATGGAGGCACAAGTCCAGAATATGTGACCATGATCTGCCATATTTTCGCCACATTCTCTCCAGCATGCCAGATGAGTTACAGTTAATTTGGATTTCTGTTTAGGAGTATCAAAAAAGAGTATTCAATTTTTCCAACTAAAGTCCCTCCATGTCCAGCAATTAGTAGATGATGATTGCGTCTTCCAAGCTGTCTGCCACACATCCTCAGGTATCACAATGCCTGGTTCTTTCTACCATTGTTGTTTCACATACTCTGTATTGTCCTTGTTCAGTGAAGTGATACTGTGATACAGTTTGCTTATTAACGCTTTGGTCTTGCCAGAATTGTATGCATCAATAACTATGTGTATGATATGTGACAGTTCTTCTTTGTTCAGATCCTTAACCCTCTTACAGAAATAATCACGGATTTGTAAGTATCTATAAAAATCCTGCTTTCCAAGACCATATGTCTGACACAAGGTGTTAAAATCACATAACTCCCGACCTTTAATCATCTTGCATATGGAGGTAATACCAAGAAATGTCCATTGCCGAAACCTGGTGTCTTGTATTGCTGGTGTAAAATCGGGATCGTATGCTGGCCATCTAAGCAGTTTTATTTCATCTCGGAGCTGAAAGCATTTAACCAGGTCTCCTCATATTTTTAGAGAAAGATTAACCCACTGGCTAGATGTCTTAATTGTTTCTTTATCAGCATAGCCAAGCACTGATTGTAATGTTTTATCCAATACAGAAATTTCAATGTTCTTCCACTTGGCCTCATAGGATGGATTACACCAGCATACAAGAGGACGCAACTGGGCAGACAAGTAATAATCCCGTAACAAAGACAGAGCCCTGCCCTCTTTTCCCTCAGGCAGCTGTAGAATGGAAAATTCCACTCTTGGTTTTTTATTATTCAAAATAAATAGTGAAATCTTATGGATGTAAGTGTAATTAGTGTCATATAATTTTGACAGGTCAGTCAAGTTCACACCTAAATATTTGATATGGGGTGAACACCAATTGAAGTTATATTTTGAAAAGAATTCCTGTTTGGGAGCGTAGTTAAATGTCATAACCTGGGTTTTGTGTGTGTTGAGGACATACCCTGAATACATACCATATGTTTCCATTGTTTCCATGAAAAGAGGCAGACCTGTATCTGGGTGTGGTATTGTAACCAATACATCATCCGCAACTATCTTTGCACTCCTCTCCTCCTATAAAAAGATTTGGACTGATTGGGCAGCCCTGTCTACATCCCCGTTGTAATGGTTTAGAGTTAGACGGGCGGCCATTAACCTTTATCCTTGCAGTGGGAGAGGAGTACAGAGACTGAATACAGCGTCTCACTGCGTTTCACTAAAGCCAAATCTATTCATTACTAAATAATGGAAATCCCACCTGCTCAGACTTATTTTAACAGATGGTTTAGAATAAATGCAGTCCGAAGCTGTTGGAGATAAAGTATAATATAAAGTTTGATTTGATCCTTTAGTTTCATGTTTAGATTCCTAACTTAGCCAGAAATAAAAGAGATAATCTCCCTCCACAGTTATAATATTCTCAATGTGGCTCACTTTGTTTTAGGCATTTTTCATTGTTTCATATATAGGTGAGAACACATACAACACCGGTAGCAAGAAAATGACACAGATTCTACAAACAAAACAAATTATGTGTAATTTGTACACTGACTTGTTGAAAATTATGGGTTAAATATGGTCAATAAAATGACACGATAAAAACAAGTATTTTTTTTTGCCACACAGTATATCATAGCCTTAATGACTATAACATTTTGGGTTGCTCTCTTTTAATCTTTATTCCCTGTACTTCAAAGTTTCTCCCTGTTCTTGGCTCAAGATGACAGACACACCTCAAAGATGAAGAAATATATCATGAAACTGCCGGATTAAGGAAGCATTTTATGAGAAAGACAGGGATTTACACAACAAAAAAGGAAGTTACAAAAACAAGCACACCAGTGTTATTGGTGCGATACCATCATTTCTCCGTTTCATTTTGTTGTTAAGTCAATTGTTTAGCCTTTTCTGCTGCTCACTGCTTTCTCCTTTCTCTCATTTCAGTGATTACTACCTGCATGCAGAATATATTTTGACATACCGTTTTATCTAAAAATAAAAACCTGTTTTGACTCACTCAAACTGTCTTTATATGACACAGCAACCCAATGTCAGTATTTTCCGCAAAGCAGTGCATGTACAAGTGTCTGCCTGAAGGTGGCGCCACCATTCAAGGAATACTGACACAACATTCAGGTCAAGCTCTGTTCAGATTAGGATACATGAGAATGATCTTGAAAATACTTGGAGGAATTGTCATCATGATAATCCCATCTGCACTGAACAAGTATGTTTCTGCAAGCTTGAACTAGCAAATAAGTCAGCAGGGAGTACGGACGGTTTTAGAAGTTGAGTACTATACACAGCTGTCTTATATTCTCTGGGACAGGCTTCAATCTTCAAGCAACGATGCACTTCGCATCTGACTCGTATAAATCAATTTCAGGTGGGAAGCGTGCAGCCTTACCCAAAAAAGAAACATCACGTTGTATTTTCCCCCCACACACTGTTTTAATAAAAGTGTTTCTGTGCACCAGAACCAGACTCTGCTCTGCACTATCAGGTCAACATTTCCAAAGTGTTCCTCTCTTTGTGTTCCAGGCAGACCTTTAGGCTCTGGGGCAAACCATAAGTCTTACCTCATTTCCATGAAAGGTGCGCTTGCTCAGCAATTCTGCTCAGGTCACATCTGGCAACACCCGGAATAGACGAGGGGGGTGGGAAGGGGACCACTTTGAACCTCATAGCAGGCGGCAAAATTTGCTTGGAATATTCCATTGCATATTCACATGACATTATATTTAGTAAAGACTGGGTGCTTGAGAGATAATGCATCTTGTTAAATTTAGAGAATACACATGGATCATCTTGTGGCTGTGGTTTATTTTTTAAGGTAGGTTGTGTTTTGTTCATAGTTATAAAATTGAGTTTTTTGCTTGATGTGTAGAGGGCCTGTATTGATTCCAAAGTGCAGTGTTGCTTGTGAACATCTGCTAGACTTATGACTTCATCTAAAAGGCCAAGAATGAGTGACACACATAGTAAATCACTTACCCCAGGCTGCACGAGCCAAGGCCAGCTCTGATATGAGCTGTATGGGAGTACATCAGTACTCTGAACGCTGAAAAAGAGAAATTATGAACATACAATGTAAGAAAAAAAAGTGCACTCATTTTCTCTGTCTCAGCAAATAAATACTGTCAGCTTCTCCCTTTTATACTTCACAGATCTTCACTCCACCCACAAACACACAAATGTTAAGCCACTCACAAACTTGTTGGTGTTTAACAGTGATTTAACTCAACCTTTGCACTCACAGTCTCCAAACATGAACACTAATCATTCTCTCAGCTAGTCGCAGCCAGCCACGAGGAGTTGTTTTAGCATGTACCTTGACATGGCGGGTCTGTAATTCACCGCTAGAGTTTTCATGTATAATTTACTACCACAAGAAATTCTTCTTCCATGTATTATTAGGTGGAATAACCAATCATTTAGACTAGGAGCTTTTTTATTCTGTGCAATTATGACCACACTGTGCTGACTATTCTGAGAGTTTAAGAGTAGTGAACCTGAATAGGAGGTCTAGAGACATAATAATACAGTGAAAAATGTACAAATTACTATTACTACTATTACGGAGGGTTTGAGTTTGGTGTTATAATAAAATCTATACAATTCTCTTCCTACACACAGGTAGGCATGAAGAAATATTAGAATTTATTTGGTGTTAAGTAAATACAACTACCTACTCTGATTGGCTGCAGATGTGCCCCAGGGTTTCTGAATCCCTATGCTGGATTTTGACAACGAGTAATGGCTGCTTCTGGAGACATACAACTCAGTTCTATGAAATGGAGTCTGATGCTGAATTGGAAGGGGAAGAACTTGCTGTTGCACAACTGAGGCTTCAACATGATGTTTCAGAATAATACTTTTTTTTTTCACGGAGCAAAAGTTTTTTTGTTTTTTTTCCAATGCAGCTGGAGGTTGCTATAGCTTTAGTATCAGTTACTGAAACATGGAGGGAGGATAGTCAAAAAATTATATTCATCTATTCATGAAATGTTCATCCCCTTGAGGGTTATACTAAATTTACTGTTATGCTCATTTGCAGCTTCATATTTTTACTCTTGGACTCTGCTGGAGTAGATTTGCATGATTCACAGTTGAAAACATTCCTTATTTATCCTACATTGGGCTTTAGTGCAGCCCTTCAGGTCATTCACTCTCTGAAGCAAACCTGTTTAGCCCCTCTCCCTTTAAGCCAACTTTCTTTTTATTTGCTGTTCCTTGCAAACAGAAGGTTTAAACAGAGAGAAAAAAAAAACAAAAAACAAAACAAAACAAAAGATAATTCCATAAAAAATGCGCCAACACCACAAATATGGTGGAGAGGTCCATTTTAGTCACTTTAATTAGCTGAGGCTGTGCAGACATCAACTGGCTACAGCTGCCTATGTGAGGAAACCTGTCGATCAAACCAGCCACACCCCTAATTTCAGTATAGGGATGGGTGAGTTATTTAAAAAAAAGTTCACCCTCCTCCCTATAAATGAGGAAACTATCCATAGAGCCCAGAGCATTTTTCTTATACCAGGCTGTAAACAGGCTTTTCAATGCTGTAAAGTTGAGCATTTTAACATGAGAGTCTGTCGGGACTGACTTGCTCCTGGGGTCAATTTCAAATGGCCACTAGAGGAACTGTAGTACTTGTTACTTCTTCACTGGCTTCATTCTTTGCATCATTTTTCAGTCCTTGAGGTTGCCGCTTGATACAGACTGACTACAGAAACTGAATGTACACTCAGAATGGTGTTGGGTAGGTATAAGCATATGCTGAAGCTTCCAAGCATAGCTGACTTGACTTTCCAGTGTGACTCACTACATGTACTGCTGTAAATGTTAGGTTGTGGTTTTAATTGGATATGGATTACTCATATCAATAGAACACTGTAAAGTAAACATTTTTGGTGATAATGCAAACACTTTTGATTTCATTTTGCATTTTCACAGGTACAAAAGCAAATATGTGTCTTTGCGCAATTTATGCTTGCCATATCATGCCATTGAATAGCAGTGTAATGCCTTGGCTTCACTCGCTCCTTTCCCAGAGGCATTTGGTTTTAGTCCTGCCCTACATGAGATGCTTTCTGAGTGGGCAGAAAGGCTGTAATTGCCATAGTGATGAGAATTTTTATGACTGAATGTGTCTTGCTCATACACAGACTTGGGTTTGGGGGTCACTGCAGCATGATACCATATATTTGTTTCTAAATACTGTTACTCTTAGGTAAACTGTCATTTACTGTTTCTTTGCTAAAAATGTCACCATGCACCATCATCCTCTTTAATCAGTCCAAAAGTTCTCAGTTTTAAACACTGCCACTGTGTCAGCTGAGACGAGTCAGTTCCAGAGGTCACTGCCACTGTGGCCCATGGTGAAACCACATGAAGACAAACACAGTGATCGTTGAGTCTATAAAAGGAGCAGCTCATTGTACAGAAAGAACCACAAAACTTTATCTTAACCCCATTTTCAGTGCTGGAATGTCAAAAATAGCTGTTCATAAAATATGCAGGAAACTATTGTAGTTCTCTGAAAGTATCTACTTAAGGGAGCTATGGGACTTATTGGAGCATGCTTAAACTGAATTATAAGCTCACCGATACAACGTGATGACTTGTTTTATGAGCTAGAGAGAATGTGGAATAGTGTAACCCTGCCTGTGAACATACAGTACATAGTGCATGGACAGAGCCAGGAAGAGCCAGCACAGCACAGGCCAGGCCACATCCTTCCTGGCTATCTTTGTCCACTTTACTATACATCAGAATTATGCTTCCTGAGTAGCTATTATGTGGGAATTGCCACAGAACATTAATGCATATTGCCTATTTATTTCAAATGAGACCCATAAAAGGAGGAGAGTTTTGCTGCTTCGATGCTGAAATAAAAATAAAAGTAATATGAATTTAAATGTGGTCAATGTAACAGACACACAGATTGCTATTTCATTCTGATTGTGTAGTGTGTGTGTGTGTGTGTGTGTGTGTGTGTGTGTGTTTGTGTGTTTATTTATGCTAGAAGACATATCATGAGCAGAAAAAGCAGTCAAGGCCACAACATAGCATTTTCGGCTTGGACATACAGTGTAAAAATGACACAGAAACAGGGATTAGGGCAGCCAGGGTTTCATTACAGGCCTAAGAAAAACATCCTGTTGATTTATAGGGTGGGGCTAACTTTTCATGGCTGGCAATTAGAAACAAGGTTTATCTAACATTAGGACCACATTTAATTTTTCTTCTTCACACTCACTTTCTGGTTTGAACATGTATAGCATGGAATGATTATTGTCATGGGAAAAAACACTCTAGCAACTCTAACTCTGCATCAAGAGAGAATCATTTTTAGGGGTTTAATCAACCAGAAAAGGAACTTGATAATGAACTCATCTGTAGCAATGGTTAATTTGTTATGTTGATGAAATAACAAAGAGGGGAGACCTGAAGGGAGACATGCAAATCATTGTCTCAGATGAATTCTGTTAACGCATCTTTAACCAAAGATTCCTAGATGAATTGCTGAAGTGTTCAGATATTTTTAAGATAAAGTAACAAAACCACAAAATACCATATCTAAATATCTATCTATCTATCTATCTATCTATCTATCAATTCAAGTATTTGGAGTAATCATTATATTATTTGAGTGAATATACTGTGTTATGCCTCAACACTGCTAAAAAACATCTTCAGGTGGGAGAACAACATTATTAAGAACAGTCTGAATTACATTTACCTTAAATTTATTTAAATGTATATATGTATCTATATGCTCTGCCCTTTTACTCTTGTTATGACCACATAGAATGACTATCATCCAAAACTCTACACGTAAATTAGTCCAAAAGACAGGTTGCTTGCGTTCACATGTGCACATATGCATGTATGTGGCTGCATAAAGTGTGTGTTTGCTTATCCACGGATCTTCAAGCATATGGGTGCACGCATTTGTATTTGCCCATCTTCCCGCATGCGTGTTCACCCCTGCTGCCCTCGAGCAGTACCAAGAATGTCAAGAGGCTGTGGAGGCAGTGGTTGCGTGGGGAGCGTGACTCAGCGTGGACAGTGATGAGAAAGGACAGCTTTGCAGCAGCTGGGCACACTGCAACATCAGACACAGGCTGGATTTGAATATTGCATTAGAACAGTGGAGCTGTTTTGTCTTCCCCCCAAGGATCTGTGGCGTTCTATTCCAGGCCAACCTCTCATTCTGAGGTAACTCAGCCACAGTTTGCTGATGCGTGCCTGCCTGTATAAATGTGATGACATGTTAGGTAGGTGCTACTGTCAGGAGAGAGAAACTGAGCTCCTGTTTCACTCAGTCTTCCTAAGTAGTGGCTGACCACAGAGTTGTATTCTGGACCAAACCCAAAACCACAGAGCCCTGTGTGTAAAGAGCAGAGAAGGGTGGGTGCGTACAGGCATAAAATAGGATTGCAAAGCAGAAATAAGTATCTACATATCAAAATAAGGAAGATGTTATGAATTCCTGAGGGAGCTACAAAATTAGTAAATTATATTCAGATGCCGAAACTCCTGAATTTAAAGTCAGCCTATTTGAAAAAGTGTTAAATTATTTGTGGCATATAGTATATAATATTTCTTGCAGTAGGGCCCAGAAAATAGACTATAGGCTTCACCCCCTTTTAAATGGTAATAGAGAGATGCCTCAGGGGGCTCTGGCAGGTCAGCTCAACATCATCTAACAAGACAAAAAAGACCACAAAACATGAGCCCCAAACTACAGCATAGCTAACCATTAACCACATCAGGCACTGTAAAGTGCTACAGTCACACATGATAAAGCTTTTTAAAACAACACTGTGTTGGGTGTTCATCTGAGTCACAGCCACTAACAATGCCCACTGAAAAGTCAGACATGATGGCAACCATGGTAACAATACAGTAGACAAACAGCGCTCTATAATCAGCCCTGCCCACTGATGGATTCCAAATGAAGATGTCATTCACTACACAAGTCTATGTGGAAAACAATAATGTTGACAGGAATTTAATCCGGTGCAAAAAAGAGGAAATGTTTATCCTAAAGGTAGAAGAAACAGGCTTGTGACTGGAATACTGACAGATGACTCAGTCTGGACGGGGTAAGTAGATGATTACTATGCTGGAACCTCAAAGGTGCTGTTGTGCTTAGTTTTAAACCAAACTGTTTGACTCTTTAGTATAGAAAGCATAAAGTTTAACTAAAACCCTTAAAGCAGGGTTGTCCAGATGTATTCAATCACTGCTGCAGTAACACTGGAACCCTTCTTTTGACTTGGCCACAAGAAAATACACTCACTGGGCCTTTTCTGAATGAGCCATTGTCTTGTGTCTCTGGTTCACAGAAACAACAACAACAAAAGAAGATGGCAGAAAACAAATAACGATTGTTGTTTTTTTAGAATCGGAGCAAAAAGTGGAGATTGTGGAGTTTCCCCACGTCAGCGATCACAAGAAAAGGGGGGAGTGGGATGGAGAAACAAAGAAACATGTCATGGTGCTTGTTTGGGGTAGAACTTGAACCGCAGTCCCTAATATTGAAGAAAACAAGAAGTCTGTGTGATGTGGTGTGTGTGCATGTGTGTGTTCTTTGGTGGGTATGTGTGTGATCTTCATTATACTGTATGGTGGCTCGAATTTACACATAATATGCACAACAACAGAGACTGCACTTAATTTAGGGTTCTATGTTTGTGTTACTTAAAAGAAAGCAGACATGTAAAAACTGCATATATGTCTGTGCTTTAGGTGACTCTACAATGCAATAATGTCCAATCTAAGATCACTGCACACTGTGTGTAGCATGTTTTACTGAGCTCTGGCAAAGACTGAATCTCTCCAAGTTATCATTTATTCATTAAAACTAATGCAGGGTCAGACCCTTTGACTAACATAGCAGCACATTACACATACACACATTAAAGTCCTAGCTAGACATGCTATATACACTACTCAAATAATACATGTGCAGCCCTGTGGAAGAAAACAGGATTTTATAGAATTCTCTTCAAACAACAATCAGTAAATAATTGAAGTTGCTTGGAGTGCTTTTATTGGCCACTTGACAAATCAGATTTGATGCAGTAAAAGTAGATAAATAATGGCTGCTTTAATATATTATTAATCACTAATTTGATGATTTTTACACAGCTCTAGTGCCATGTTACAAAGGAAATTTAATGGGTTACCTGAAAAATTTACCAGCATTCTTCAATTATATATTATTAAATGATAAGTCTTCCACTGAGCCTTCTGGAGTTTATTTGAGTTCAGGCGCCATCCTGACATTGCTGCTTAGCTGAATGTAATAAGAGCCTCAGTCTAACAGAGTCACCAACAAATACAAAATTAGCGTTGAAAGTGGGAGTCTGTGTAGGAGCAGGCTCCATTTCTCTTCATGTCCCACGTTGAGAACTTAAACATTGTTTCCACTTCAGCACACATTGTATTTATATTTTGCAATTTACATATCTTGATTATGTTGATTATTGAATTAAAAATTGCTAAGAGTGCGTGATTATTTTTAAAAGAAAAACAAATTTGCCATTTTAATGTTTTAATTAAAATTGGCCTGAATTGCTGCAACATCCCTTGCTATTTGATGTAAAGTTTTACAATGCCTAATTTAATTGCCTGAATAATTACTGGTGGATGCGTTTCTGGCATGTCAGTAATTTTGATTGGCTTTGGTTGGCTGCAGTTTTGCCTTACAGTTTGAGCAATTCCACAATCCAATTTCATGGTAACTGACACGGCTTCTGTCAAACAGCATAGTGTGCTTGATTTAATATTACTGGAGTAATAATTTGCTTCTTTAATTTTGACCAAGCCTGAGTTGTGATGGGACAACTTTTCTGCAAAGTGGACACTAGATTGCACAAAGTAATGCCATCTTTGTCATTCTGATCAAGATTTTCTAGGATGAACCATGTTTTTCTTTCTTTTTTTTTTTTTCAATTAAAACTTAAACTTTTAATTGACAGATCCAGCTTTCTTTCAGTGTGAGCACCAATTATGGCCACTATAACAGAACAGATGAATAGTTTTATGTTTTGGCAAATAGACTGTATATAAATGATGGACGCAGGTATGCTGCATGCTTTTTTTAGTCTCAATTTTAGCATATTGGTCACTGCCATGTTTTTTTTTTTTGTTTGTTTTTTGGAGCCAGAAATTGCTATTTGGACCAGATGGTGGAGTGTTAAGGTATCAGCTTATGCTTGGTTACAAAGCTGCTTACATACCTGCTAATTGGTGCTAAATAACAGATTAAGATTAAGTAACAAATTTCACTCACCAAAACTGGAGGGCAGACTTCTTGGACTTCTTCTAATAATCCCCTTAAAAATACTCCAAAAGTCACCAACTGCACAGATGCCATTGAGATGTTCAGAGGTTAGGATTAGCTAACAGCTATTGGCTACAGCTGCCTGTGAGTTGTAAAAAAATACTAATTGTTCATTTGTTATGAAGGGAGAAATTAGCTATAGATGAGACATGTAAACATGTTATTTTCATGGCTGAAGTTGGGCTTTTTAGCATGAGACTCTATGAGGATTGACTTGCCTTTGGAGCCAAGTGGCCACCAGATATTTGCTGCTTGATTTGGCCATACAAAAATGTTGTTTGATGAACAGTTTGATGAAGAAATATCACACAACACATTAGAGTATGAGGATAAAAGCAGGTAAAATTCGTGGTCGTTTGATGGAAGAAAAGGGCAGTGCACAATGGTTTGAATATCCATCAATCCATCCATCCATCTATTTGGGAGCTTATCCCATTTGTCACTGGACGAGAGGTGGGGTACACCCTGGACAGGTTGCCAGTCTATTGCAAGACTTGAATACCTCTAAATTTTATTTATAGCTGTAGATTACTAAGAAATTTATGTCATCTTAAATCATGTTCAATATGCTGTCCTAGTTTTTCTTCATGGAGGTGGAGAAAGAGAAAGTACTCAAGCAAACTTTCTCTCTTTGCATATCAGAGTCAATCAGAACAGATATGAATCATCATTCTCCACTTTACTGATGCCTGACAGTCCCATTCACATCAGCCCACCGGGGTCTGTCAGTTAGGAGCACTTCATCATTCAGCAGTCCCATTAGCAGTAACCTGCAAATGCTGACTCACTCATTACAGAACACAGTGCAGATACATATACAGAGGAGGGCATACCCTGATTCAGTCACACACCAAAATTTCATGAACATGAGACACATTCAACATATGTCAAGTAAAACACCAGGGACTGAAGGAAGGGGCGGGCCAACACAAACACCCTTCCTCTTATCTCTTTTCATTCCCCTGCCTCCTTTTCTCTCTCTTTTTTTTTTTTTTCCTGGTTTTTTCCC
>VUQI01059398.1:54275-66736 GCA_015106735.1 Paratilapia polleni
GATTTTTTCGACTCCTGCTGACACAGCTGCAAGTCAGTCAGGTTAGACTCCCACTCGGTCAAGCCTCATCTGTATGTGGGCGTGTGTTTGTGCAAGTGATAGAGGCTGCAGAGGTAGGGTTTGCAAGAGAGGCAGGCAAAAATTCCTCTCGATAGCAACAGTGAATAATTCATATGAAGCACCCTATTACGATCTGTGAAGCAAATTTCCATGGGGTTTCCAAAAATTCAACACTTAAAAAAACTTGTATCCTTTCAAGGAAACTGATTCATAGACATTGTTAATACTCAGGTTATTGTTACGAGAATCAAAACAGAACAGCACTCCTGCAGCTTGAAGTTCACAAGGAAGTGAAGTAATAACAAAAATGCCTTATTGTCCTGGTATTCATGATTCACAAAATTTCCACAAAAATTCTTCTCTTTCACATGCCTTCAGTGCAAAAACTAAGTATTTCTCCCATCCACATGCATCTCTTTTCTGAATTATCTGACTTTTTCAGGCAATATTCAAATTTCTATGTTCTCAGGAGTAAATTTCCACTCACCATGTCAACAAGTTGAGGATTAAGGTGTCAAGTAGGTAAATAAAGCCTGATACGTAATAGATGTGGAGGACCTTTGGTGTGTGTGTGTGTGTGTGTGTGTGTGTGTGTGTGTGTGTGTGTGTGTGTGTGTTCTGGGTTGTGTCACTCATTCTCTGAAATGAGACTGTCTTCCTGCAGTGAGACGAAACCAGAGACCGCCACTGTTTCCTGTTTATAGCTTCTCCGTTGTTAATGCTTTGTCTTTGGAGACAGCACAGAAACCTCCAGCTGATAAAAGAAGCAGCAGAAAGGTTAAGAATAACACGGGGACAAACACATTTAAGGTTACAATGGTGGGTTTTTTGTCACATCTAATCTCTTATTACTGATATCAGGACAGTAATCTTGTAGTTCTATCTGAAACATGGTGCTACTTGTATACGTGAAACTTTTTTTAGACTTGTCTGTCTGTTTTGAAGAGTGTGCTTGATTGCTTTTTCGCCTATGACCGTTTTAAACCAATTCAAAATGTACGGGGAAAAGGTGCAACAGAAATGCAGAGATATAGATTAAACCGAACGTGCTGTTTGTGAAGTATAGCAAAAAGAAGCAAATTCATTCACACAATCATACGAAGAAAAATGTGCATAAAGTTTCAGAAGGGACAGGTACAAAACAAGAAAAAGAAGATCCTCTGTGGCTTATAATAAAAACAAGGTTCAACCACCCAAAATGACAGAAGACGCAGACCAAAGCAGACATGTGACCTTTAAAAACAACCTGTGACCGGGAGGTCTGAATCAAGAGGCAGAAACGAAAGTCAAGCTCCATTTGACATTGTTTTGAGGGCATAAGGTCTCAGGTCTCCAACTAAAGGCTAACTATTTGATCCCCAACATCGTGTGAAGGCTTCTTGATTGGTGACCAGCACACACTGCTGAGTTTCCCCATAAAACTGGACAGCCCTGGATTTTAGCACACACAGTATCAGTGGGGGCCAAATTATTATCCCTCACTGGAAGAGTCAGGCCCACCATCAGCTCAAAGATGGAATAGGGGTCACAAAAATAAAATACAGAACCAACCAGTTTATATGATGCACCCTTCATCAACACTATTTGTCAGCTGAACTGAATTAAATTACTTTCAAGCCAGATAACAATGTTATTCATATAAAATCAAGCAGCAATCTCCAGGGCTGAAAAATACAATTCCTTGACCACTGATCAATGGTCATGACAATTTCCATATTAATGATCATGAAACTGACCTCACAGCCCATTGTTAGTCAATGGATCTAGTTTCGGTCATTATGCAAATGTACTGTTTATAAGGTTGGGGAAACCTGCAGTCAGCTGAGACTGAAGAAGTCACTTGGATGAGTGACGAAATGTTTCTCCCACTGAATACGCTACGTCCAGATGAACAGAATCAACTTTCTGGGATTTCCTTACCTGGATGATTGAGCATGCATCAAGACAATTCCTTGAATGGCAACTTAAGGCTGGCTCCAGAGGCGTGTCAATCCCCATAGACTGTGCTATAGCTGAACCTGGACTTACATGTACCATATACATCCCAAATGTCATAATTCGCAGTTTACGGTGAGACAATGTGAAGTGGAGGACAGATGTGTCCTTTGCCTATGTGCAAAGCAGAGGAGCAGGTTTCAGCCTTAAATCATGATGGTGGTCAATGTGCCCTGTCCAGTTGCAGCTGACAGTTTAAAGGTTATGACTTTATTTTCTTAACCTAAAATTATTCATTTTTTAAACCATTTTTTTTTCTAAGTTAGCTGCTCTACACCCTTTCCACATACCCGTGGACAAATACTGGGAAATAATTCACACTAGATGATCTACACAATATGGTATACTACTAAGCCTGTAGTCAAGCTGCAGTGTTTTGTTGATTTATCACTGCCCTTGAGCATTGACAAACGTCCTTTTTGTCAACAATTGTGCACTGGGCAATGGTCCCTGTAACGGTCACATAAAGAGTGTCAGTGTGTCAGATCCTGGCGTCAGAAGCAGTTGTGTCCAGTTTAATGGAGGCTCCTTGATTTAATGACCATGTGACATTAGGCATAGGAGTACCCTGAGGTTATCCTTGGTTGGGGCCAGACTGTGCGTCTGCCAATCGGGCCTCGTTTTCCCGTTTCAATCTCAACCCTTAATGCACACATTGTGGGTCAGTCTTCTCTCTGCACCCCTCAGGGAAGCTTGGACTGGTCCATGCTCTGCTGATTAGGGGTACTAAAGCTTCCTGCAAGAGTGCTAGTAGATCAAAGAGCAGAGTACGGTGGGTGAGCAACTCCATCCAACTCCAAAGACCCCATCTAATCAAAGTTAAATTCAGGATAAGCTTCCAAGTTTGACCATGGGCCAATTTCTTTAGACAATGTGATTTTGATTAAGGCTGATGGCACTGGGAAATCCCATTCTTTTTGAAACTGCACAGGGTTAAATGCTAAGACCACCTCTGTGAATGACAGGCATGAAATATGGGAGCTCACAGACAGCCAGCATCAGAGTGACATTTACCAAACAGCAGAATCAAAGATCTGTGAGCGCGGTAAGCTCTGGCAAGGTTGCACACAGTTACACCAAATACCCCACTGGGACACATGAAAAGCTGCCCTCTCTGTAGCCACATGTTTGAGCTGAACAAATTATCATGAAACGTTTGTTAGGGTGGGGACACATCTTTCAGGAGACTGTAAATTTGTTTCCCTGGGGCCACAGACTCATTAGTGACAAACAGATATTCTCTCAATGGAATTAACATCATATAAAGCTCTAAATTCAGATGGTGTGTTTGATAAATGGCTGTCATTTAAAATCAAGCTCAACCAGTAGAAGACTACAACATTAAAGAGCTCCATATCCCTGCCCTTGGCTTTGATCCACGGCTTGTGGTTTCATGGTCATTTGGACACTGGTTGAATTACAACCAAAACTTGGCACAGATGCTGGTTGCCTGTTACTGTCCTCGTCAAAACGACAACAAGCACTTTGGCACCTGGGTGCAAAGCTTTTGGCCTGGCAGCAAGCTGCTGCGCTCCAACCCTCATTAACTGGAGCAACGTTTGGTGAACACATGGCCGATCCAAACAGTTGCAAGCCCTCTTTCATTAAAATTTGAACCTTGTTTAACTATACCACATGTTTCAAATTATATCATTCTGCTTACTTCTGTCTTTCATACCAAAAACCATTTGAGTATGCAGAGCTCTGCTCCAATTTATGTGTTAAAGTTTAAATCAAATACATACAAGATCTACTTGTGTGAGCCGGATTAGTAACAAACGAGAGACCAGCAAACTGTGCCACATCACCACATCTCATGTCCCTACAAGGTACACCCACTTAGTCTCATGTTTTGGGACAAGATAGGTGCTGACAAGCAGCATTTTGTCTACATCCGACCACCTTAATGTTCAAAGAGCTGAGCCGCTGCACAAGGTAAGAGTGAGCCCACGCATGTCACCACAGGCTCAAACCACTACATGGTAAAAGGTGTGTGTCTCCTGTTAAGGAACAAACATAAAGGTAGGCCAGATGTCCATCCCTAAGGGGACAATAGGGGCTTCTGACATGGCCACTTATGCTCCTCAACACCTCTGCTAGGGGACAGATGATGAGACCTCTGTCTTCCTGCTGGATGATCATAAATCAGAGAGAACTATTGCACCACTGAGAGATGGACAATGTCCTGTTTCAGCTGACTTCATCCAAGGGTGAATTACAACAAGGAAGGTTGTTGGAGCATAACTCTCCTTAGGTGAAGCTTTGTTTAGCTTGTTCACTGACTGTGGGATTTAGGCTCAATCTGCAAACCATCTTTTCGCAGATGACCCTTGTGCTCAGTGTAGCTCATTAGCAACCATACAGGAGCCATATATCACCAGAAGCAGAAATACATGTGGAAACCATTTTAATTTCACCTGGTTAATCTACTGAAGAAGTACAGTTGAGGTGGAAGTGGCCTGTTTCAGATTGTGGTGATTAGCTTCAGCAAAACCTGCATCTGTTCTGTGTCAGCTGTATGACAGTTTTTTTCTTTTTCCTTGAGTAAATGGGCAAGCTGTTTGGTGACCTCTTACTTCTGCTATGAAAGCCTTTGAAGGCTGTTTTGCTATCAGTAAATTTGCCCTCAGTGTTCAGATTCATCCTCTATTACAGGCAAAAAAATGGAAAAAATTGCAAAACAGCATAGCTAGTACTACACAAGTTCTTTCAAAAAGTAAATAGCCTGCAAAGTATGAAATATAAATTGCAAGGTGTTGTTCAGATGTATTCAAACATGAACAACATACTTGCAGGAGACAATGTGCTGTACCTTTTCCCTTTTGTTTATGATGGTAATGATAGTAATTAAAAAAAAAGAGGAAATGTGACAAGACTAATTAGATACTTTGCTACTCAAACTACTTTAATCTGAATGTACAACAAACACTCCCCTCACCCCTAACCGGTCACAGCAAATGGCTACCCCTCCCCGAGTCTGGTTCTGCTAGAGGTTTTTCCCTGTTAAAAGGGAGTTTTTCCTTCCTACTGTCACCAAGTGCTTGCTCATAGGGGGTCGCTGACTGTTGGGGTTTTCTCTCTAATATTGTAGGGTCTTTACCCCACAATATAAAGCACCTTGAGATGATTGTTGTTGTGATTTGGCGCTATATAAATAAAATTGAATTGAATTGAACCATATTGGCTTTTTATTGAAATTGTAGTGACCAAATTTGGGCAAGAAGTGGAGTGGTAAGTTGTCAACGTTAACATTAGCTAGATTGACTAGACAGAGATGCCTACTAATTAGTATTAAGTACAAATACATATAACACATACAAATAAAATACAAGAATTTTACTCACTATGCCTTAATATAATTAAATGTGTGAGTTCAGCCCCTGCACAGTTGTCATGAAGGGGTAAATTAGCTATAGAGCCAAAACTGTATTTGCAGGCTGTAAAAATGTTTATTTCTGCTGCAAGGTTCAGCAGTTTAACATGAAAGCCAGCTTTAAGTGTCTGTTCAAGGAACTGCAATTTCTTAGCACCTCCACTTTGGCTTGATTTTCCACCCCCAGAGGTTGCCACTTGGTTATACTGAATTCAGTACATTCTCGATACTGTCAGTGAAATCTGACAGATAAGATGCCTCTATATCACATTACCAGCACTGTATTTATCTCACAGGATTCAGGATAGAAGGGTTTTGCTGTAAATGTTGTAAGGATTATAAGGTTTCTGAGGCAAAGTAGTGATTTTGGATTAGAGCACCACTTTAATATCAGGAATTATAGGGCTCTTAAACCAGCACAATGGCCAAATTTTCAGTCTTGTTCCAACAAACACCTCGACTTTTACAGTGTTCGCTATTATTGCAGGTGGCAGTGCTGCCATCCAGACATGACAGACTCTCCAGCCATGCAGCTGAAAGACTCTGACCCACAAGCAAACCCTAACCCCTTACTTTCCAGTGTTTGTTTTCATAGACAGCCTGAATGTGTTAGTTTGGGCTGTTTATGTGGAGACCTTTTGGCTGACTGACCTCCAAGTCTCTCTGCAGCTTTTCATAATGCCACCTCTTTCTCTGGTGCAGCCATTCAACTACAGGAAAGACATTCTGCCAAAGGCCCTCAGCCAGCTGGAAATACCCAGAGAATGTCTCCCTTTGAGATGAAATAGCTGCTATTCTCTCTACTTACACAAATATTGACCTTTAATATAAGGAACTCCTGCCATTCTCATCATACACTTTAAATTTCCAACATATTATGACTGCCGCCTTTAGTAAACAGTATGATAGAGCCCTGAGCTGTCCACAGACATGCCAGCAGATGCCTATGATCCACAACACAGGCCTTCGCACCTTGCCAGGATTCAGCCACGACCCTGACATCAGTCAGACCAATGGCACATTAGAGCTTAAGCAAAACAAAGCTTCATGTACACCCAAACAACTGTGGTGCTCGGTCAACAGTTCTGACATGTTTAAGACTTTGTGAACATCTTCCTCCCTTTTTTTGCATTGCTTTCCTTCTTCTGTTAGCAAGGTTGTGAGCACTAAAACAAAACAATGCTGGGGCATGGTGTTCCTCTGCCAGATGTAAACTCCAAACAAAAGGCGTCGTAACTGGCAGGGGAGTGGTGGTGAGAAGGGTAAAGGTCAGCACAGAGAGCAAAATAAACAAGAGGAGGACATGACAGTCTGAGCATGTTTAGGTTAGCCACCAGGTGTTAAGTCACTACACTCATGTAGAAATCAGAAGACGAGAACAGAAAATAGTGTGTACATTAGTTTTTTACATTCATGGACTGGGTGGCTAAAGTGACTGAACTGGAACTCCTTATAAAGTTCCTTAGAGGTAAACAGAGCTGCAGATTCTGCTGATAATTAAGTTCATCGCTACGCAAGACCCTGAAAGAAATGTAGGTTTTTGGGAATACATTGGGGATAACTGTCTGTGAGTTCTTCGCAGCATGCAACATGCACATTTCTGGCCCAACATGTAAATACATACATATTTTTACATCTTAGACACTTTTTAACCCTAACCTAGAGCTCCAGCCCTGTGTCGCTTATTGTTGAACTTAACCTACAGAATGCAAAGTACTGCTACATCAGCAGGCACCTCAGACGATTATCTCTGTGCCTCCAAATAGTCACCACATGGCTCACAAGGCCCTCATCAGCCACAGAGATGCCAGCAAATGGTCTAAGATAGGCCTGGGCAGGAAGCTGGCCACAGTGCAGCTTCCTCCCTTTTAAGTGTCATTAATCCTCAGTCCCATATGTTTATGTGTGCATGAGCTTGTGCTTCTATGTTTGTGAGGACTCATTTAACTTTTAAAGTATTATGTATCCATATGAATAGTTTAGGTTTAATCATATATTTTTTAACATTTAGGCCATAAAAAGTGAGCTACTTAAAGGTAAATAAATACACACCTGGCATTCATGTGCTGCACATGTGCCATTTTTAACACTGAAATTATGCTGTACATGCAAAAAATCTGACAACCTCACTTTTAATTCCTCCTTGATTTTCACAGGAATTAAGCCTTCTTATGTTAGATAATACATGTAAGCAGAAGCTTCAAAGAGGGTCCTGAGGAAACTAGTTCAGAGCTGGTTTATGGAAAGCAGTAGGTACTCAAATAAGATGACGTAAAAAAGCATTTCAACTGGGCATGGCTCTGCCCATCAATCCTTTAAAATGTGGTAGAGCACATACTTCAAGTCTTGAGTACTAAAGTTTCTGAGAACGTGTTTTTATAACCTCTGCCAGGCTGATACTGGGATATTACCAAATATAATCTCTGATTTAAACTCAAGAAGATTTATCCTAAAAAAAAGATTTAGTGTACATTTTCCAGTATAAACTGAAAAATGTTCCATCTTATTGAGTATTTATTTATTTATTTTTATTTTTTGCAATTAAAGTGCCCTTCAGAATTATTTCAGGCAATTACAATAATTTCCTTGATTTAAAAGTTTTTTAAATGCCATTTTTGTTCTTCTGCTTCATAATTTAAATTCTAAAATATTACTTCTAAATACCAAAACATTAAGATCACCGCCTGGAAAATAAAGTTGAGTATGCAAGGATACAGCCACCATGACATCACTCACTGGTTAGTGAAGTCCCGTTGGGACTGGGTGTTTTGGCCATCACCATCTTGGTGTTTTGAAACCAGACATGACGAGCGAGGGGTAGATTTGAACACTGCACACTCATTGGCTAGCTACATGTCAATACCACAGTAAAGCATACCCTGCTTTACTGAGTCTAGTGGGGACAATAATTTACAAAGTGAACATCGTGTTGTAGTCAAAAAGACTTAAAACTCTTGAGACTGAGTGAGCCCATAAACTCATTAAGAAAGTTTTTACTAAGGTCACAGAGCAAGGGAGCCAAGGGCCATTTTCTTATAGACTGCTATACAACTGGACACCTTTTTGCTACTACAGGAGTCAACCCCTGCTGGCCATTAGAAA
Source organism: Paratilapia polleni (assembly GCA_015106735.1). Taxonomy (NCBI): domain Eukaryota; kingdom Metazoa; phylum Chordata; class Actinopteri; order Cichliformes; family Cichlidae; genus Paratilapia; species Paratilapia polleni. The sequence goes on from VUQI01059398.1 coordinate 62,806, forward strand.
TGATGCAGGTTTAAGACAATTCTGCACTGGCTTCACTTTTTAGAAGTCCGTTTTTTATCTACACTCTGTGGCCTAATCTCAGTGCTTTCCTATATTCATTTACTGATCACTTGATGTTTGATGAGGGTCAGCTTCCCTCAGTAAAGAACCATACTGTAATGACTAGAGTGTGAAGAGTCCTACCTATCGTTATACATTTCACTTGCTTTAAAGGCCTGTGGACACTGTCTGCCCAAGTTACGACAGTTTTGTTTGTTTCCCCATTTGAAATTTATTGAGCATATCAACAGTTCAGGCAGGTCATGAAGTCAAACTTAGCCCACATTCCTGGCAGATCAGCTGATCTCAGTACCAACTCACATCATGGCTGAGCAGATACAGCCCTATGCTGTTTTAGGCTGCCTACAACTGTTGTACTCTGCAAGCTGCTTTTCAACCTACATCCATGCTGTGTCAGACTTAATCAGTGTCAGGTCTCTTGTCACTCATACAAAATGTAAATAACTACAGATGAAAATATCAGTCAATTTTTTCTGTTTCCTATCGTACTGCAGCTCCTCTAGCTGGATGGGCTTAGCTGAAAATAGGTGGTGAAACATGTGGTGCAACAATCAGGATGCATTAACCTTTGAATCAGAATCAGAGCACTGTTGGTGGGTAGTTGGAACACTCTCATTAAAATATGAAAAGATTACACCTATGCAGTCCTAAAAAAGCATGTTAAATGTTCTTTTTCAAGCGTTTCAATAATACTGCTTAAATAAATAATGCCTGAATACATAATTATGTTTTTCAGATAAATAATTTGATTCCAAGCCTTTAACAGAACAAGACTTAATAAATAAAAAGAAAATGTATCAGTATGCCTGAGATATTGTTCAGTGAACATTTGCAAGGGGGTGGAGGTGGAGAGATTCTCTCACTTCCACATGGTACCACCAACAATAAAACCCACTTGTTCTCAAACAGTTGAAACCTTACAGCTCGATTTGGACCCTGGATGCAACCCTGTTGTCTCAGTCACCCTCTCAGTACGTGATGTTTCACAGCTTTTAGAGGATTATCGCCTTGAGTTAACAGGGTCTTAAATAACTGACTGGCACCAGGAATCGTACTAGGAATTAGCCACCTGCTACATGGGCCATCCACAACCACATAGCAGCAGAGAGAGATGGAGTGAATGTCCTCCTGGGTGCGAGGATGGCGTCAAACAAGGTTGAGGTTGCTTGCCACCTCGCACACCGTGTTCAGCAGGAAGTGTGGCTTCCTTGAGTCACTGCTGTGAGGGCAGAGGTCAGCGAACAGGATCAGCAGATCGTGTTACTGGCCCCAGATGTGGCAGAGGACAGCCGAGGCTCCCGTCTGGTGGTGCTCCAAACGTATTGTGACTGCCTGCACAAACTTAGTTTTGCAGAAATTGGAATTTCTATTCTGAGATGTGCCTTTCCTCTAAAATACAGGTGTGTCTTGATCTCATTTTAAAAGATATAGTCTTTTAAGGCTTTGTTGAGCCTGTTTGCTATTTTTAGATTTCACATTTACATATTTTCCTACTTTAAAACATGAGTTTAACACTTTTCCTGTGAGCTATACAGCAGCTTCACTGGAGCAGTTTTGGTCTGCTGAATGTAAAGTGTTTGTCACAGCCAACACGGCAGAAATTATTGAAGGAGACTTTGTGTATGATTTATACACCCCGTGTGGATCATATGAGCCTTAGCATGTCTGTTTTGGAGCCTGTTTATATTCTCAGTAAAATATTTCCAGTGGCTCTCTCTTGCACTGGTCTGTCTGCCCCGTCAAGAGTGATGAGCTTGGGAATGAGAAACAGGTGTGTGCGAAATGTGGAGAGCGCTCCTTTATCTCTTGCTCTCTTTCCCTCTCTCTCGACCTTTTTGACCGAGTCATGTTGAGCTGAAGAACGAGTAATAAAAACACAGAAGGAGAGAGGATGATAAGAATGAAAAAGCAACAGATCAATCACTTTTTTGTTTTTTTGTTTTTAATTTGGTAGGACTTAATCAGCAACTGTCTGCTAGTTAATTAACTAAATCATTTTTACCAACAAAAACAGCCCCTAAGTAGGAAAAGATAAGTAGGAAGACAAAAAGTAAGTACATTAAAAAAAACCCTCACTGAATAAGTAAAGTAAATGCACTTCAATGTGAAGAATTCTGTAAATGTTTAAGTAACTTTTTCTGGTGATATTTTTATTAAGCCTGCACTACATCTGACTAAGAAAACATCAAAGGCCAGCTGATATCGTCAGCTACTCAGATCTTGTGTAATAGGTGGTAATTGCAGGTTTAATGACCTCTAAGATTATGTGGTAATTAGACAGATCCATCAACGAGAGAACAGTAATGATTAAAGATTAAATCCAATCTAATGCTGGATTGTTGATAACAGTTAACAAGTGCACAACCAATCACAGTGAATAAAGCTACTACTAGTAGTCTTAAGAACAAACTCCTTAAATGATTAGTTGCTTAGTAAAAAACTAATGATAAAAAGACTGATGAGATGATCTTATGGCAGGGTGGATGGGGGAGGATGGTAGCTAATGAACAGCTATAGTCATGGCCAAAAATATTGGCACCCTTGCATTTATGTCAGAAAATGCACCACTTCTCCCAGAAAATTGTTGCAATTACAAATGCTTTGATATTGTCATATTTATTTCTTGTGTTGGCACTGGAAGAACACAAAAAAGCAGAGAAAAAAAAAAACTGAGACATTCCACACAAAACATCAAAAATGGCCTGGACAAAATTATTGGCACCTTATCAGAATTGTACTAAATAATTGTATTTCAAGCGTGTGATGCTCCTTTCATTTGTAATTCAACTAACCTGTAGCAAGTACCAGGTGCTGGCAATATGGTAATTCCCACTTGCAACTAGTTAAAATGGAGAAATGTTGACCCAGTCTTGTTTTTGGTTGTCTGTGTGTACCACACTGAGCATGGAGAAAAGAAAGAACCAAAACCAAAATTATAGAAAAGCACGGACAGTCTCAAGGCTACAAGTCCATCTCCAGAGATCTTAATGTTCCTGTGTCCACTGTGCGCAACATTGTAAAAAAAGTTTACAGCCCATGGCACTGTAGCTAATCTCAATCTCAAATGAAAGACTGATGATATGTTACAACAAAGAATTGTTCGAATGGTGGATAAAGAACCTCAATCAACTTCCAAACTAATTCAAGCTGACCTGCAGGCACAGGGTACAACAGTGTCAGCTCGCACTATCCGTCGCCATCTGAATGAAAAGGGACGCTATGGCAGGAGACCCAGGAGGACCCCACTGCTGACACAGAAACATAAAAAAGGCAGATTGGAGTTTGCTAAAACTCACCTGTAGAAGCCACAATCCTTCTGGGAGAATGTCCTCTGGACAGATGAGACAAAAATACAGTTTTTCGGTAACGCATATCATTCAACTGTTTACAGAAAACAAAAAGAGGCCTTCAAAGAAAAGAACACGGTCCCTACAGTCAAACATGGAGGAGGTTCACTGATGTTTTGGGGTTGCTTTGCTGTGTCAGGCACTGGTAGTCTTGACTGTTTGCATGGTATTATAAAATCTGTAGACTACTAAAGAATTCTGGGGCGCAATGTAGGGCCCAGTGTCATAAAGCTGGGTCTCAGCTGGAGGTCATGGGTCTTACAGCAGGACAATGACCCAAAGCATATTTCAAAAAGCACCCTGAAATGGTTTAAGACAAAGCGCTGGAGAGTTCTGAAGTGGTCAGCAATGAGTCCAGAGCTAAATCCTATAGAGCACCTGTGGAGAACAGCAGTTGGAAGAAGGAACCCTTCAAATCTGAGAGACCTGGAGCAGCTGACAAAGGAAGAGTGGTCCAAAATTCCAGTAGAGAGATGTAAAAGACTCACTGATTGTTACAGAAAGCGATTAACATCATGTATTTT
>VUQI01059398.1:66756-95206 GCA_015106735.1 Paratilapia polleni
AATAAGAATCGGTATTTTTGAAAGTTGCAGTAGATAACAATACGTCTGTGGGACAGCTGTGAATAATGTTTTCTCTAATGGTTAAAATTTTATTTGTGAAGAAGTTCATGAAGTCATTACTAGTCAGAGTAAAAGGAATGTTTGGCTCAACAGAGCTCTGACTCTTTGTCAGCGTGGCTACAGTGCTGAAAAGAAACCTGGGATTGTTCTTGTTTTCCTCGATCAGTGAGGAATAGTAAGATGTCCTAGCTTTACGAAGGGCTTTCTTATACAGCAGCAAACTATTTTTCCAGGCCAGATGAGGGCCTTCTAAATTCTAATTCAGGATTTACAATACTTTGTTGGTTCCTCTGACAATGTAAAATGATTCTGGCATTTTCATTTGAGCACCTGCTGACTTTTTTTTTTTTTTTTCCAGTTTTTTGACAAGAGTACAGTTTGGGACAAAACACCCAACAGTGCCTGCTGAAGAGATGAAACACACACACAGTGGATGGAACTATCTTTGTTTTTAGCATGGGGAGGTAATCTGTACAGACCCTAATGTTCAATTTGCACATCTCAGTTGGGTGCCTGTTAAGGGTATATTTTTACACCTGGTGTTAGACAGTTTCCTCGCCCTAATTACTTTGACTTTCATTTATAAGAAATGCTGTTGCGGAGTTAAAATTGTGTCTCAGTCTTTTCAGTTTTCTTATTAAGACCTCTAGTATGTTCCACTTTTCTCTCAGAGAGATGAAAAACCTGCACTACAAGGCTTTTTAAATACATTCAGGGATTACTGACAAGGGCTCACAGTGCTCAGTGTGCTGTGATATAACCATATAACAAAAAGAGCAGAGGAAAGTCAACATGGTTCTGTTTTTTACTTTGTTTTTGTTTTTAATCTCTAACGTGAACATAATACTGCAGTTCATTTGTAGTTTTTGAAATGACTACAGCATCTGAGATTTCAGTTTTAAGTGTCACACAGACAACCACAAAAGAGGGGCAAAATGATCATGAAGAAACTGTATAGACACTTAAAATGACCACAAAGAAGCCACAAGACACGCATGCACACACACACACACACAAATACACACAAGCTGGCTTTTTTTTCTTTTTTAAAGAAATGGGAAGATGTCTAGCAGCACCTTCAGCTCTGAACTAACAGAAACCAGAGGGACATCGACGCAACCATTTGTAGTTTGGAGAAGTATCATCAGATGTGATCGTCATGGAAGATTTGCAGCCAAAAAGACATTTGTCATATATGGAAATAAAGCCGATGAGCCATCTATGCTGCAGCTGGTTCTCTCGTGTCATGAGTCATAATTTGGAATATGTGGCTCTAAGAGAAAGAATTTAAGAGTTAGATGAGTGTCTGTGACTGGTGACCTGTCCAGTGTGTACCCTGCTTCTTGCCCTATGACAGCTGTGATAGGCTCCAGCCCCCCGACGACCATGAATTAGATAAGTGGTTAAGAAAATGCATGGATGGATAGATGGATGGATTAGTGTGTTTGTGCAAAGTTGAAGCAGAAAGGATGAGGAGGGTAGAGGTTCCTTGGAACTACATTTCTTAGTGGATTTGGACACAGTGCTAAGAAGTAAAGACAGATTTTTATCACTCAGGGAAGTGGTCCAAAATTCATTTTGCAGCATAGCAGTGATATAGAACGATCTTCAGCCACACACAAAACAACGAGTCCTTCAACAGATGAGTGGCCCCCACAGAGCCTTTAGCTCAACATCATGGAGTCAGTCTGGAATTACATGAAGAGAATAACTGTTTGGTCCCCATTAGGATGGTAAAACAAAGTCGATCAGACAGACACAGACAACTACAGTACACAAAACATCTACAAAGATGCACAAAATAACCACAAAGAGAGAAAATAATCTCAAAGAGAAACAAAATGGACAGAGGCACAGAGTGTCATGCTCCCCTAGCCCTCCTGGTTAGACTTGCCTTCTCTCCTCTCTTTTGCACTCTCTGTCCTCTCTCCTATCTGAGTGTGGGTGTGTGGAAACATTGCTTGTGTGTTTCAGGGGCGGAGTGTTTCGGAGGTTCCGCCCTCAGGGCCCACACACCTGGATCTCACTGATGTTTAGTCACCTGTGTGCAGCTGAAGCGTTCCCTCAGTCAACACCTGATCGTTGCACCGCATGCGGTAACAAGTGCTCGGTCCTTTGCTAAGCTCTGCTTATGATCTGTTGTTTTTCTGATGGTTGCTTGGACTAACCCTCGGTCTTCTCTGCCCAGATGCCTGCTGCCGCAAAGTTTACGTGGAGAGAGTGAGTTGGTCTCTGGAGATCAAGAAGGAGACGATTGTGATGAATGGATTAACTTGCCTGCTCCTTGCTTTGCCCATGTTCAGGAGCCGTGGACGGGCCGCTCCTGTTATCCCCTGAGAAAGACTGTGTTTTCTTGGTTGTTGTAAATAAACCCGCCTTAACTTTTACTCTGGTGTTCCGCGCTTGTGTCCAGGCACCCCTAGAGTTATGACACTAAGAGACAAGACAGCCTAAAAGAAACCCCAAAATGACTACAAAGAGACCAAAACAGGCTCTAAGAGAAACAAGACTACAACAAGAAAAGAACAGACTCAAAGAGGAACAAAACGACCACAAAGAGACAAGACAGCCTCAAAAACCACAAAGAAATGCGAGGTGATTACAATAAGAGTTACACCATGACTAAGAAGAGATGCAAAATGATGACAAAGATACTAGAAACAGAAAGGCTACCACTTATTTTTTCTGAGTCTCTTTCATTTATATAGCAACAGTGGGAAGCCTTTTATATGCTTCTTTCCAGAAGTCCACCTTTTCATAAATAGATTTTTACAAATGGCACTGATGTGCAGCTGAGTCACATTATCTAAAATCACATCTGGGATCCGGTCTGTCTGCCTGGAACGATGTGTTCTAGCACATTAAAAGATGGCATACACCCACCACGTCAACCTCAAAATGAGTTGATTAGGTTTCAGATGAAGGCCACTGGAATTGGAGCTTTTAGAAAGATGACATACTTTATTAGAAAGGTTTCCACATAAAACGTGGATATGGCATACAATAGGCACAGTCAGTAACCAAACATACATACAGTGGTAATAATACCACTCAGGTTTCAGAACAGAATAAAACTTTTTCACAAAACCTTAAAATGACTTATGTGGAACGTTATCAAGACACAATCTGGAAAAGCTTTGTTTAATCTGACTTTTCTATTAAAGGTTTCATTTAACATCAAACATACACTTTTGAAACTTACTTGACTGTCCAAATAAAATTACAACCTCTACAGTTCTTTTGGAGATTATTTGGTAAGTAAGTATTAGTTCAGCAATAACAAGTGAGATCTTTTAAGTCAGATCTTATGAAGCAGCAATCTGTGCCCCATTTCTCCAGTTTATATTCTCATAGTATTTCTTAAGGAACATGTGTAACATTGAACAACCTGACAAAAATATAAGCCCGGTTTCTTACTGTAACAAGAAACGATCATGTTAAAATGGCACATATTTCTCACTATATTATGCCTCATACCAAATCATTTAGTTTCAACAAGAATGTCTTGTTGCTATATCACAAAACTATTTTCAACTTCAGTCTATGTATACAATGCAAAACCATCATTTCTCTTGAGGCACCATGACAATAAATATTTGCTCACTGTAATTTTTTTCCCATTACAACATGCACTACAGTCATATAACATATCAAACAAACCAACATGTCTATATGTAAAATGTTTGTAGATATGATTAGCTGGACTATACGGTACTAAACGTTTATTTTAACAGTAAGAGTAAAGTGATTTGCTGCTATTTGAAAAATATAGACATTCAAAAGTTGATATGTAGTAATTTAAACAAAATTTAACATGACTGGTTTCTTGTTATCATGAGAAATTGAACAAATACTGTATACTGTCGTGGTGGCGGGAATACACGGTGTAGTAACATAATTAGCGGAGAAATTCAGAGTTAGTCAGGCAGCAGATTTTTACTTTTATAATCTATTAGAACTTTACGTAGATATGTAATCCCTTCAGCACTGAAGCAGAGAAAGGAATAAATTACTCATTGTTTCCATGACAACTTCAAAATCACTTTTTTGAGATGTCATGCATATATTTTAAAAGGTTAAGTTCTATCATGACAGAGAGTAACATCCTTTGAACTTAAGGCATAAAGCTACTGAGTATTATATGAATGCTTTAATCAATACACATCTTAAACTAACTTTAAATAGCCACAGTAAGCTGGTTTCAACTGTGCCATTTCTGTGTTGCAACCTTTTAAGTACTTCACAGCAGCTCAACAGACATCAGCAGTTCATTACTAAGTGTTTTGGCTGAATGAAGCTGATTTTTTACACTTTGGGTCCTATTGCAAAATTCTCTTTCTCTGAAGGAAAAACATTACTTCCCTTCATTCAGCCAAAATCAATTAAGCAGTTAAAATCTTTAAGCGTCTTTGTCCGTGCATCCCAAACGAAAACGGCAGCAGCAGCATGAAGCCAGGCTCCACTGTAAAGTAGGAACTGTAACAACTCGATTTGGTGCACACAGTTACAGATTAGTGTACCTAATCAAGAAGCAGTCTAAACTGACAAGAGAAGTGATGTGAACTTTGTGTTATAGCAAAGAATTAATTCAGTATATTTATTATACTGTATGTGAAAATGCTTTTCTATGCTTTCACAACAAAGATGTAAAGAAGATGAAAAGACCACAACCATTTTTACATCTTTCCACTCAGTCAGACAAACACACTGAAGCTACAGCCAGGACTTGTTTAGCTTAGCTTAGTTTAGCGTAAAGACTGGAAAAGGTGGCACACTGCTAGCCTGGATTTTAGCTTGGTAATGTAAAGTCGATGATAAAGACTTCTGTGCAAGAAGCAGGTGGACTTATAAGCCTGCATGGTACTAACAATGTGTGTGTGTGTTTTTTTTTTTTTTTTTAAAGCAACTAGCTTTTCCTGGGTTAAACAAGCTTTATACATTTAGCAAGTAAAATGACTTGTATAGTGTACCTTGTGTTCTACATTAACAGGTCATAAAATATGATCTGACACAATTCAGGTACTTTTGTTAGTACCTTTCTTGTAGTGTGCTAAGTACACTACCATGTACTTACTTGTGTAAGTGGTTGCTGGATGGATACTCCTTGCCCAGTGTTAGGCCAATTAGCACAGCTGGATAAGTACAGGACCTGAAAGTAGGAGGTTGTGGGTTTGAGTCACCACTGGGGAGACTCTCCCCCTCTAAAGATAGCAGAAAATAATTCTTAAACACAAACTTTCTCTTACTAAAAAGTCTAACAACAACGTCTAGGTGATGACATCAGTTCAACTTTCATTTTGGAACTATTTTCCAACCGTGACTAGATGTGAAAAGACCGGCAGCCAATGGTTATTGAAATTGAAGTGTTTGCTGAGTGTTCACCACCTACTGCATTTTGTGAACTTTTGCAACTTGTTATACCTCTGATCACAAGTCTTCTAGAGTAAAGATGAAAATTTAACATGGATGAACAACACCATCACGTGTGTGTGGTTTTACCTGCAGTGTCTTAAAAAATAGCAAGCCAACACTGACTATATACACCGACCACTGACAGGTCAAGTGAATAACACTGATTATCATGGCACCTGTTAGTGGGTGGGATATATTAGGGAGCAAGTGAACATTTTGTCCTCAAAGTTGATGTGTTAGAAGCAGGAAAAATGGGCGAGCGTAAGGATTTGAGCAAGTCTGACGAGGGCCAAACTGTGATGGCTGGACGACTGGGTCAGAGCATCTGCAAAACTGCAGCTCTTGTGGGGTGTTCCCAGTCTGCAGTGGTCAGTATCTACCAAAAGTGGTCCAAGGAAGGAACAGTGGTGAACCGGTGACAGGGTCATGGGCGGCCAAGGCTCATTGATGCATGTGGGGAGCGAAGGCTGGCCCGTGTGGTCCGATCCAGCTACTGTAGCTCAAACTACCAAAGAAGTTAATGCTGGTTCTGATAGAAAGGTGTCAGAATACACAATGCATCGCAGTTTGTTGCATATGGTTGGCAAAAGGGGGACCAACACAATATTAGGCAGGTGGTCATAATGTCATAACTGATCGGTGTAGCTGATAATTTCAAAAACTCTCTCTCAGAGAAAGTTCAACACATAAGAGAGAAAAGGCTTCAGTGATAAGAACTCTCTTTTCTGAAAACCTTTCTCAGCAGTATGCGTAAACACTTTTCAAAAACACATGCTGGAAAATCACTACAAAAAGAATAAAACACTAGTTTTGCTGTGTATGAAGGTAAAGTCAGAAACAAAGGCAGTGCATCGTTTACATGAAGTCAACTGCCAATAAATATGGGCACTTGTGTGAATTTACAGGTTAATATCGGTTATCAGAAACACAAACTGCTACTAAAAAAGTAGGTGCGGTGCAGAAGATAGTGGAGTACTTCTGTCAGAGCCAGGACAGCAGTTTTCCACTCTTTCCAGCCTTTACACCAAGCTAAGCTAAACTAAGCTAAGCTATGCAGCTGCTGGCTGTAGCGTCATAGTTACCGCACAAACATGAGACTGGTGTTTATCTTTATCTGTTAGAAAGAAACACATAATATCGAACTATTCCTTTATGCTTGTTCATAACAGTGGACATAAGTGGCTGATTTTAGATACACTTTTTTTGGTCGTGAAGCTGCTTTGAGCTGCTTGTCATTCTGCTCTGCTGAAGCTTATTCAGTCTTTCTGTATCCTTGGAGATGTTTTGCCCTGAGATTATCCTTTCAGGCAGTAACGCTCCTCAGGCTCTGTACAAATCCTCACGTCCTTCACTGGGACTGGCTCACAGTAACCCCAGCCGGCCCTGGCTGATGGACAGTATACTCCAAAAAAAGTGCTGTGCAGACAGTGAAATTTCTGTTTCCAACAAGGGAGACTGTGTTTAGCTGTTTCCTGTAGCTTTCCAAAGATGCACTATTATTTTTTCTAGGCAGTAATCCATGGGGATCAGAACCGTACATCATCAACTGAGAAATTGGACCCAGATATGAAACTTATTTCATCAGTAATTGCAGTTTAAAAACAATCTTAAACAACAAGCTGTCTGCAAGACACCGTCAACCATACGTAAGCCTTCGACTTTCCACAATGAGTTGTATGCTGTAAATCCTCCCAAAACCTGTTCCCGGTCTCCTCATTCCTGCCTTCAGTTCACTGCAGAATCCGTGCAGGGAAATGTGTTGTCAGCAGCAGCTACGGAAACATTTCTTGAAGAATTTCTTGAACTCTGTGTTGAAAATGGTGTAGATGATGGGGTTGAGAGCGCTGTTGACGTAGCCCAGCCAGGTGACGGTGCTCATCAGACCTGGAGGGATGTTGCAGGTCAGACACACGGCTCGCATGGTGTGGACCACGAAGAACGGAGTCCAACAGAACAAGAAGCAACCTGGGAAAATGATAAAAAGGAAAGTCAAGTTTCATTTCTGCATCTCTTCAAGTTGTAACCGGCAGATTCACAAGAACATGTCTTGCCACAATATACATGAGGGGTTTAAATATTGGTCCGAGTATTTTGGATAAATATTTAGTTGTAGTGGTTGTGGCTATAAAATCTGACACCCCCTCAACATCCCATTCTGGGTCAGGTTGACCTATCATCACTCTTGGAGTGGCTCTCTCTTTCCCTGTGTGTTGTAGTGTGTGTGACAGGTGTATTGGAACTGGAGCAGAGCCTTGGCAGCTGCAGCTTATTCAGTCATCAAGCTCCTTAAATACCCAGCTCTGCCACTTCCACTCAGCCTGATTGTACACTTGGCTAACTGTCACTGTCTGTATGCTTCAAGCCAAACCTAGACTAGCCAGTTGTCCTTGTTTCCTCCATCCTCCACTCCTTCCCTGGACATCCCACAGCTTCTTTGTCACTGAACCATCACAATAACCAAACCCCTGGTTTCCCAGCTCAGCTCTATCTCCCTGCTCTCTGGATTCTGCTCTGCCTGGCAAACTCCTGCTCTATTCTACCTAGCTCGCTACTCACCCGTAGCTCCAGCTCTCCATATGCCAGTCTAAACTCTTCTCCAGCCACCTTACTACTGCCAGTTTAAAACAAAAACCAGCCTTCCCTTTTTTTTTTTTTTGCTTTTGGGTTGATTAGTTCAGTGCTCTGTGTAACAGCTTCCACTTGGCTGCACAGAAAATCTACAGAATACAACGAGCACAGTTCCACCCAAAATTAGTGTCACCAAGTCAGCATCTGAGCAAAAATATAAAATACGGTCACAAACTCTTTTTCTGTTCCTGATTTGGCCTGAAAAGTGCATTTGCAGACACATGTGACATCCCTGTGGCACTGACTTTTTGAGTCAGCAGGTCATCATGTCATTATTTTATTATATTGGTATGGGACGGCGCAGTGGTGCAGTAGTTAGCACTGTCGCCTCACAGCAAGAAGGTCTTGGATTCAAATCTGCTGCTTTCTGTTTGGAGTGTGATTATGGTTCTCGGTCTCTCTGTGATAGACTGGTCACCTCTCCAGGGTGTACTCTGAAAATAAAAAAAAAAAGACAAAAAAATAGACTATATGGCCTACAGGGATTTGCCACACAGGAGAAAAATTAATTAAGGAAAGATCAGTTTCTTTGCCACCTCAGTGTGAGTAATGGTTTCAGCCTGGCCACGTTAAGTTCTTTCAGAGTAAAATGAATATCAAATGTGAGATGCTGCACTCTATCAAAAGGTTCTGGTCAGGTAGCTAGGCTGGCTCTCACAACATGGATTCATAATGAACCAAAAGACTCAAAAGTGACTTCTCACTCAACTTAATTATTTTCATTATCAGCAGGAGCAAAAGCCAAAGACAAAAAGAGATCCTATGTTGATAAAGTAGTCATGCTATGTTGTATGTTCCAAATGCTTTGTTCAGTTTTGAAAATGGGTCCCTGGTCCCATAGCTCCTGCTTCTATTGTGTGGCAAGGACTCCTTTTAGCTCTCTGTCTTATCCATCTGATGTTCTCGTCTTCTGAACCTCTCCAGTGTCTCTTTTGATGTCTCATCTGCTCTCTGCTCTGTCTCCCTTCTCCTTCTCATTAAAAGGAGGCAATCGGCAACCAAACCCTAACCAAATCTCTCATTTTTGATTAGATCACAAACATATGACTTATTAAGTCATTTTATGCATAGTCTTAACCAATTATTACAACAAACCAAAGGTTTTGCTTTATTTGTCATCTTTTACACACATAGACTATATATAAAAGATGGTTTCAATCACTACTTTCAGTTTTTACTGAATACAACTGGGTGCTCATTTTATAAAATATGGTGCTCATTAGAGTCCTCCATTCGGGCCACATAGGAGGACAAAGTGGGGTATGCTTTAGGGCAGGCTTACCCTGTGATTGAGAAGTTGCTATCACATGAGCATGGAGTATCCCTTGCTTACTTAATCAGGTCAGTATTTGAGCTTTTGTCTCTTGGCTCCATATATTTTACCCTTTTAAAGAAATACCTAGCTATTTGGCAGCTAATCTATAAATTTGTAGCTGGGTTCAGTGATTTTACAACTTTTCCTAAAAGCAGCCGCCTGCTGTTATTAATGACTCTAAGAAATTGGCTCATAAAACCCAAAGGTAAAAGGTACTAAAAGACGCGGTGTGACTGCGAGCTCAGGTGTTGCATAATAATTGGATTGAAGGCTTTAAGGTAAAGTGGCACTGCTTGTTTTGAGACAGTCAGTCATAAGTGACAGTTTATCCCAGCATTGGCAGTGACCTGCAGAGACCTCAAAAGCCTCACAGCTGTCCAGAGCTGCAACTAAAATATTAAAGTCTGAAGACAAAGTTGAAATGTTTTGATCAACATCTCGAAGCAAAGAACATTTTATCTTTTAATGTGATTTGGGGGGCTTAGACTTCTAGCTAGCTAATCATATAAATCAATATTGGACTCCTGAGAAAAATTCTGACCAGTGAATTAAGTCCTCAACACTCGCAATTATGCGATGCATACCTTCACTGTTTCTCAGCAGCACAACATTTGTAGAGGTAAATTTAATTTAACCACTATCAGGACCCAGCCTGAAGCGGGCTAATCAGCAAGTGATTGAAAAATCTGTGACATATTTAGTTTTTTTGCCTGAAGAGAATGGAAGGGCAATCTATTTAACCCCCACAAAAAAACTTATATTCATACATGTATCAGGAACACATCTACATAGATACAGATATTATAATCTAAACAGCATAAACAGTAGACAAATAGTAGTAAAAAATAACTATGTCATATGTTCTGTATTAGCAGTGTGTAATATAGTAATCACTAAAAATATTCATGGAGGAATGCATAGGGTCATGCTAACTTTGCACTCGTCCCTTCCACTGAAGAGATTTATGGGCTGTCCACAAAGGAAGTCACTAGATGCAATGGGGTGACCAGAGACAACTGAAAGTCAATGACATTCAGCAGCAATGGGTGAAATAACTGCTGGTGACGCAAGGTGGGCCGGTCCCAAGTTAAACTTTTCTTAACTTTGGGGGCGAGCGACTGAAGCAACTACCAGTGAGAGAGAAGGATACTGTTGATCGACCTAAGACAGGGTGGCAAATACATTAGAGTGTTACCCAGGCAACTAGAGCCTGTAATGTCCACCAGCGACAAACTGTCAGGAACAAAGCCACGTGCGACGTGCAAATTGCTTCCTGTGTGCTCACTGCATTCTTGAACCCCCGTCCACAATGTGTTTTAGGCAGCAAATTTCTCTAAGTCAGTCACATTTAAAAATACAATTTTGAGAAGATTTATATTAAGGAGGTTTTTTTTTTTGCCCTGATAGAGGTGGAGAATGCAAATTAGAACAGCCATTACATAAGTATAAAAATCCCCACTGGGAAATCTGTAATTGGTCATTTCTGGGTCCAAATGCATCTTCAGTTCTTAAAAACAAACACCAAATTCAATTAAATTCTGTCATGGACTCAGTGTTTAGGGTTTTGATCCAGCATTTTGAGTGTTGGACTTTCTAGTTTCATTTATTATTCTCTGTTGATTCTTAGTTTACTTTATGTATTTTTCCTGAGCTTTTGTTTCCCTACTTTTGCCGGTTGAGTTTTCTTATTTATTATAATCTTACTTTTGGAGTTCAGTTAGTTTTGCTGTCTAGTTTCTGTCCATGGTGTTAGTTTGTTTACATTCCTTGTTTCAGTTATTATGCCTCGCCTGTGCTCCCGTGTCTGGTTAAATCTCTATCTATGATAGATGTTTCCATGTTTAGTTATTTCCTGTTTTATTTTGATAGTCTCTCATCCCTTGTGATTTGTATTTAGTTTTGCTTCCTTCCTGTCTCATTTGTCCTGATTAGTCCCACCTGTGTACCCAGCTGTTCCCTATTCCCCTAATTAGCCCCTTGTGTATATATAGCTGTGTTTTTCTTTCGCTCCTTGTCGCATTGTACTGTTTCCCAGTGTTATTTCCTGTAGTCTCAGATTTTTTTCCCTTTTCCTTCCTTTCCCTTTTGTATTTTCTTTATATGGACTTTGAAATGGCCTTGATTAAATGGCTTGTTTTTTGTTTGTATCCTGCCTTTTGGGTCCACTCCATCTCATGACAAATTCAGTTTTATTTATATAGTGCCAAATCAGAACAACAGTCGCCTCAAGGTGCTTTATATTGTGGGGTAAAGACCCTACCATATTAGAGAGAAAACTCTAACAGTCAGATGACCCCCTATGAGCAAGTACTTGGTGACAGTGGGAAGGAAAAACCCCCTGTTAACAGGAAGAAGCCTCCGGGAGAACCAGACTCAGGGAGGGGCAGCCATCTGCCGCAACGGTTGGCCGTGAGGGGAAACAGAAGAGCGCAAAAAACATGTATAAAGTTGAGCAGAGTGGCAAGTTAGCAGTAAGCTAGCTAGCTAGTTGACATGAAAAAATTTGACATGTATCCAAAAAAACTATAACTTTGGATGTAAACTTAGATGAAAAATGAAATGCTAGCAAGGTTTTGGATGGTAGCCGGCATGTAATGAGCTAGCTAGGTCATTTGGCTAATAGAAACATGACAGTTATAGATAAGCCTTTTGCTTTAACTCAACACAATTAAGTAAATTTTGATTGTACATTAACTGTAGTATAATGACATTATCTGCGTTTAGATTGTTCGCCTGTAATTCTTGATTCTGCTATGCAGTTCTGTCACTGATTTATAATCAGCGACAGAATTGCTCAATACAAGCCTGTTTGTGCAACCAAAAGTGAGAAGAAGATTGCAGTTTGGTTGTTCTGTATTCACTAGCTTTACCCAAGTATCTGAAATGGTGGAACATCTGGACTAACTATGGATACTCTACCACACAAAAGGAAAAGAGCCCTGTTGCTGGAGGAGGCAAAGAAGGCAAAGGCAGAGACTGATAGAAACAAAAAACATAAAACAAACCTTGAACAGGCATTCATTTGATGGACCGTGTGTTCAAAAGCAACATTCAGTTAACATTATTTATACTAGATCGGGAAGTGACAAAACCTGCCTTTATTAGCCCAATACATTCATACAACTGTATTAAAAGTTACACTTCCTATGACAAAGTAAATAGGTAAACAAATTAGTATTATATAAGCAGGGTTATTATTATTATTTTTTTTTTTTTACAGTACTGTCTTAGGAGTCACTTTGCCATCTGGATACTTCCATAAAAGGATACACAGAAACATGCTAAATCAGTTTTTAACTTGAGTTGAATTTATACTTGTGCATTTTTGGATTACACCAGAACTATGGCAGGCTCCGAGGCTGCACCATAGCTGATGTGTGCTTGGACAGAAGCACCATATGACAACTTCAAGAACTGTGATTGGCTGCTTTTTGTTTTTCCCAACATGTTTCTGATGTCAGTTGACTAATGATGAGAGTGACAACATGAAAGAAGCTAAGGAAACACTCTGATTCATCTCCCTTTTTACTGACATCTAACAAAGAGATCACACTACAAACCTCCTGCTGACCGTGATCATTGCTGCATATGATTCAGCGGATGAATGAACGTAAAACTGAGCGATTGCAGAAAGGCTGCAATAAATAACAGGAACTTACCTCTACGTGCCTCCAGTGCTGCAGAGCAGGCATGAGAGGGTAAAGGCAAATCCTGAGCTACAAGTCAAATCCTACACTGCAGGTCATCACAGCAGGGCTCCCATTAGCAGCATCTGTCAGCTATACACCCAATGTTGCAAAGTATTGATTTGGACTAACATTAATGGTCCTGAGTTGCTGCTACTTTATGAACAAAGATACTCACCTACTACGACAGGTAGCACCCTCATAGCTTTCCTCTCCCTGCTGTTGAGCTTGGCTCTCTTCTTCATTTGCTGCTGCTGGCTGAATGTCACCGTGGGCACCGAGTTCTCTCTGTACTGTCGCGGATAAGGAATCTCCTGTTGTATGTAGTCGCCAGAATCATCCATGCGAGACTGGGCCAGATCCCTTTCGATGATTCTGGGCAAAGGCATGGGCAAAGGTCCTGGGATGGTACCCGGCAGTGGGGGGAGGGCCGTGGTGACGGCAGCGTGCTGCAGCTTCCTGCAGGCCTCTATGCTGCTTCGCAGTTTGGCCTTACGGGCCTCCTCCCAGCGACGCAGCCCGCGGAAAACCCCAAAGTAGAGCAGGACCATGATGGGGCAGGGGATGAAGAAGGAGCAAACAGAGGAATAGACCACGTAGTTGTTGTCCTCCAGTTTACACTCACTGGGGTCACGGTTAGGTACATTGTTGATGCCAAATATGACAGGTGAGGCCACTGCTAATGCCAGCAGCCAGGTAGCGGACAGCAGAATGAGCTGACGATGGTCCACGTGTTTACGGTTGTAGTTTAGCGGTATGGACACTGCAATGAACCTGCAGAAAGAAAAAAGGGTCAACAAGAGTAAGTCTAACAGAATGATCTCTATAAAGAAACTAGAGACTGGAAGCATTCTGGTTTCCATTTGTAGTCTAAATTTGGGGGCAGCACGGTGGCGCAGTGGTTAACACTGTGGCCTCAAAGCAAGGGTTCAAATCCACCATCTGGCTGGGGCTTTTCTGTGTGGAGTTTGCACGGTCTCCCCATGTCTGCGTGGGTTCGCTCCGGCTTCCTCCCACAGTCCAAAGACATGCAGTTAGTGGGATTAAGTTAATTGGTAATTCTAAATTGGCCGCAGGTCTGAATGTGAGCGTGAATGGTTGTCTGTCTCTGTGTTAGCCCTGTGACAGACTGGCGACCTCTCCAGGGTGTACCCCACCTCTCGCCCTATGGCAGCTGGGATAGGCTCCAGCCCCCCTGCAACCCTGAATAGGATAAGTGGAAGAAAATGGATGGATGGATGGATGGATGGATAGTCTGAATTTAATTGTCCAATCATCTTTGACAAGGCTGTGGTGAAATGCTGGTAAATAGTTTTTTGGTAACAAAAGAGGGATTGGATTTGCTGAAATGCAATCTTAAAACCAAGGTCTATCGTCCAAGGAAAAACTTTTTTTCCCACTTCTATCAGGTGGAACAAGAAGTCCTTGCCTGGATACCAGTTGGCTACATCTGAAGTCAGTTATTCTTACAGTAACATAGTCGTTCCAAGTTATTCTACACCTCAGATTTTCAGTGAAGTTTATATTGCATGACTTTCACTTCAGTGTTTCCTGTAACTTCAAATTTATAAGGTTGTTGCTTTAAAAGGACAGTAAACAATTTCATAATTTAAGTTCCAGTGTAGATTTAAAAAAGTCAAAACTGAATTATTCAGAATGAGAAAAGTAATTCTCTGTCCTCCTGTCATTGAATAAAGACAAAATGCTACTCCAGACACCAAGGCAGCCCTGGTTGCTGTCAGTTTATGCTTTCTACTCCATCTTGCTTTGGAGATTTTAAAATTACAGAAACAGTTGTCAGCTGCTGCTCCTGAAAACTAAGTTAATGAAAGTAAGAGAGTTGCAGGCTAGAAACAGGAACCTGGAAAACACTAAAAACCATTATAAAGATGAGGGGAACTGCCATTTCACGGGACTGCTTTATTACATTTTTTAAAATTTCATATAAAAAATTGATCAGGGAACTTTAACAGTCTAACAGTGTTATCATTTATTAAGTGAACAAAAACTGAGGTTATTAAGAGGCTATCTACTGAAGTTTGGGCAAATTTTGCCATCATCACTCATATCAAGATCAATATACACTTAGTATGACAATAACAATGTTCACAAACTTAGGAAGGTTATACATAACAAATCAACTTCAAATCATACAAATGTACAGTATTGCAAGGCTTTTGATAAGCTTAACAATAAACCAATGAAACAAAAAGTCAAAGTGCAATGTAAAAAAACAAAACAAAATAAAAAATATGTACTGTTATGTAGTTGGTTCTTTAACAGTATAGTTTAGACTTTGCTTTTCCAAACACAAGATAGAAGCCAACATTGAAAATGAAGGATGTGAATTGGATCATTAAATGTGCAGTTTTTAATGAATTAATGCCATTGTGTGATTGTAATTAACTCTCTTGATTGCCTCTAGCAGTTGTTGAGTGACTTCTATGTGAACGAAGCAGGACCGATTTTCCTGTAAAATCCAGTGATGTGATGTTTCCTTCCCAAGCACATTGCGTCTGTGCCTCTCTTCCGCTCCCAGCGTTCACTGATTTCACTAATTACTACAGTCTTGATCAGCAGGTGAGCCAGAAGAAAGCCAGTTTTATCTAGTAATGCCCTTCAGGGCAAATGTGAATGTGACTAAAGTCAGGGCCAAAGTAGGGGACAAGCAATTGATAAGCAGGCATTTAATTCATGGAGGGACTTTTGTTTGGTTTCGGGGATCAATAGACTCCAAACTGCTTCTATCTGGTGAATGTTAGCTAACACTAGCTTGCCTACTAACTGTAGACAGTATAAAGGATGGACATAGCTTCTGGGTCAGAAAAGTGAAGCCTGTCACTACCTGATCCGTGCGTGGAAACCCAATTTTCTTTTTTTTAAACGTCCATGCTTACTGTCACAGCTACAGATTACAGATCTTTGCTTGTTTCTACAAAGACATCTTTAATCTGACTGTTAAATTTGATTCTGTTGCTCAACACTCTTTCCTGTCTATGTGTGTGTGTGTGTGTGTGTGTGCAAGCAATTCTAAGTGTCAGAAGAGAGGGTAAACCAGGGTATGCTCATTAGCTATCGACTTATGATTGACTTAGGCCGTCAGATCCACCCCTTTTGTCACATCTGGCTGTGAAACACCAAGATGGCAATAATGAAAACGCTTCTCTTGAGGCTTCACAAGGGGACTTTGCAAACCAACGGGTGCCGTCAACGGCAGCTACATCCATCTTTTATACTGTCTACGCTACTAACACAGACAAATTGCAAGCTATCTAATGTAGCTAAACAGTGTTTTGAGTGGACAGTTAGCTAATTCATCCAAACTCCTGGGGCTGATCTGGCTGGTAAATTAGTTTGCCATTTTCAAATGACTTTGCTACAAACTAACATACAAAATATACAGTACATACAATGCAATGTAATAATGCATGACAGTCTTGTCTGTATCTCATTACTATTTAGACCAATGCTGGCTTGCATATGTAGTGCACAAAGACACGCTGCATACAAATGTGAGCAACAGAAATGTGACTGCAGTTTACTTACTGGCCGCGGGGGCCAAGAGTTATGTTTTACACTGGCTATACCTTTAAAAGAATTTAAAAGAGATTTTCAATTTAATTCAAGCTGCCACACCTCTCAGTATTATCTGTGTTGTGTTGTCTATGTGGGTCATTTTAACTTTGCACTCAACACCTCCACTGAAGCACCCTGGTAAATGATCTAATGCAGCTGATGAACTATCTGTTCTAAGCAGATACATTTTCTGTTTTTATTTTTATTCAGACTTGACAAGTAAAGCTGTTATGATTTATGGTAAATGAGTTTTTTTTTTGAAAAGCTGCAATGAGCTTGTGTCTTTTGATGCTCTCTCTTGAATGATGATTCCTGTTCCAAAATCACTAGAACTGAGGTGGAGACTGCAAAGTTACCATGACCCATAGAGCCACAATAGCCATATTAATGGGTAATACACCAGGCTGAAATAACCTGAAAGTATCCTTTAAAAATATAGAATTTTCAGTCCAAGTAGCTGAAAAAACTTGTGAAAAATAGAACTTATGTGGTGACACAGAAAGTGCATGAAACAGTTTTGCATGTGTGTTACATTTTTTCCTTTAATTTTAGTTGGAAGTTTGGAGCTTTATTTTACTTTTTTATAGGAAAAAAAAAAGAAGTGAGCATAAAGAAGATGATTTTGTCAGCAATCAAGATATGATGAGAATTTTTTTGTTTCACTTTTTAACACAACCTGTTTTTTTTCTTTATTGCAAATATTTCTTTCCAGAACAGTAGAGTGATTAACCACAGTATCTGCTGTCTTGTGCAATATTTGGATACATTTTTAGCCTTCAACTTCCCGACTCCTCTTCCTCTACTGGCTTCAGAAGTAAAAGCAAACATGTAGGAGCCGTGGAATGATCTATCTTGTCATTTCAGCCTTGACCAGACAAACAGACGCATACCTGTCCACGCTGATGGCGCAGAGGTTGAATATTGATGCGGTGCACAGCATCACATCCATGGTCATCAGGCCATCGCACATCAGCATGTTCAAGGACCAGACTCCACCCTGAAACTGCACACACATACACAAACACAAAAACCGCGAGTCAACGGCTGCCCCAAAACTCTCTGTAAAGACCTGCACCAGAGTGGGTCACAAACATTCCAGCATGAAAACACAACTCTGTCCCCGTTCCCCTGACTTCTTCAGGTGAACATAGAAGGTGTTAACTTTCAGACTGACTTTCTAATCCAGTGATTACATGTGGACAAACCACTGGTGTGGCACTCTGAAGATTAACTGGCTGTGACCACTGGCACAGGTAACAAGATCACAAACGTAGCTAATTACAGGGGATTTAAGGGGAAGCCTCAGCAGGGCATCTCTATTATATTTAGACAGACCAGCAGGCAGGCAGGTGGCTTTTAAGACTTTAATGAAGGCTAGATTACACCCTCTTATTTTACCTGGAAATGTTGTGAATTACAGATCATACCTTTTCTCAAAACCAGAATGAAGCTCCTCCTGTCTCCCTGGCCTTAATTAATCCTGACTAAAGACCTTGCAGAGAAAGCATGGCCTCTATTTTGTGACATGATGTAGTGGTTCTGATGAGTACAACTGGCAGCCACACCTAATCACATCAATCCAAGTGTTGATCCTACTTGTAATTTTAACTGGGACACCTGCAATATGTGCAGAATTATTAAACACCTGAACACTTAAAGTGTGTTTTTTAGTCATGACAGCAGCTTTGTTCTCCACCAGCATGTTAGGGTACTGTCATGGACACATTATTAGAAAATGATTATGAGGCTTGTAAAGGTCTTTTACAACAAGGCACCTTTACAAGTCCATTCTGGAGCTTCAACTCCAAAATGGAAAGGGTCACATTTTGCATCTGTTTGCAATTATTTTACCTCTTTCAGTTTGCCATTATAATGCATTTCTTTTGAATCATTTTGCATCTCTTCATAGTCATTTTCACTCTGTAGACGTCCACATCTCTTTGTAGTAGCTTTGCAACTCTTTCTGGCCATTTGGCATCTTTGTGTATATCTTTGTTGTTGTTTTGCATCTCATTTAGTATCTCTTTGTGGTCATTTGGCATCTTTTTGTAGTTGGCATGTGTTTGAGGTCATTATGCATCAGTTTCTGGTTTTCTTTCCATCTTTTTTTTTATTCATTGCTAGGATTTTTTTTTTTTTGCATCTCTTTTTAGTGGTTTGTTCGTCTGAGTCGTTATGTCTATTTATCTTTAGTTTTCATGTTTTTAAAGTTGTTGTGAGTGTCTTCATTGTTGTATTTTGTGTTTCTTTAAGCCATTCTGTGTGTGTTTTTTCTGTCTGTACATCTCTTTCATTTGCTCTTAGGTGATGTTGCATCTGCACCGCAATATGTTGGAGATCTAGAGATACTTGATCAGCTGTCTGGAGCTTTCTGCGCGTCACAATCACACCGACACTCATCTGTGCTAAATGCTGACCCGGTAAGCCTGTCACCCATGGGTCTTACCTCTGCGTAAACGAAGAGTGGGAGAACCAGCACCGCAAGCAGCAAGTCTGCAAACGCCAGACTCACTATGAAGTAGTTTGTTGTGGTTTTTAAAGCCTTCTCCAAGTAAACGCTAAGGCACACGAGCACATTTCCACAAGTGACGGTGATGATCAGGAAAATCCCGAAAACAAGAGCTGGGAAGTTTAAGTGTTTGTCGGCGGTCGCCGGCAGCGTGTCGTTGTTAAAATCCGTGAAGTTGTCCGACATGATCGCCGGTGTTACGCCGTGCGCCGCAGATTGACGGGCTCCTTGTCCTACGAAGGGTTGCCTCCGGGATAGTTTTCATCTATAAGCCGTTAAAGAAAGCTGGAGGGGTACACGTGAAGCCGGTCTAAGTTCTCCGCCGAGGGCGCTCATCCAAGGCGCTCAGTATTTGCACTGAACCGGTGCGCTCCGCTCTCCATGCGCAAAGCCACGCAGCTCGCTGTCACCGTTTTACCCGCCCTTATAAATCGTTTCTTCAAATTTGATCTACTGTTGTCACTGCCAGACTCATGTTGCATTCCATGGACAAGTCTTCCCAGCTCGCTACTGAAGGAGTAACTGTGCAGTTGGACGAATCAGAAGGCAACAGCTTACATCCGTCCGCACAAATCTGCTTATGTGTTAACAGTCTCAGTAGGTTGGCCAATCAGGTTCGATCAAGACAGCAAACAATGTGGCAATCAGCTGTTCCTCATATATTTACAGTTTTTACACTACACTGCAATGTCCCATGTAGCCCTCAATAGCAAGTATGAATACATGGGAAACACTTCACTAGTAAACTTAAGTGAATAAGAATGTTTACTAATCTTAGTCATGTTATAATTTAATACTATAGTATTATGAATGATTTCATAGCTTTTTCATCAGCCCCTGCTCGTTCCCTGGGCCAGGGGCGCTCCCAGGATTACACCAATACGCCACAATATGGCAGCTGCACTGAAGTACAACATTCAATCCTGAGATAATGCAGTTAACAAACGACAGTCTGCTTACAACCGTAAACAGGTTTTATTCTAGTGAGTGGTGGAAGTAAAGAGCAATGTCTCACAAATCCTTTGTTTTAAGTCCACTGCTGCAAAATAAAGGAGTGAGAGTGCTGGGCAGTGACCCAAACCACTGTAAGGTGGAAGAGGGGGAGTCTGTTTTTCTAAAACTTAAATATGCTTTGTTTTGCATCTACAATAAGCACAAGAGTAGTCAGTGCATATTATTATATTCTTTAACATTATATAGGCATCAAAGGCACCTCCTTTAGCCACACCTTTAGCATCAAATATGGCCATTTAGTCACAGCAGCTGGAATCTGAGGTATACACAGGGCAGCCTTCAATGCCATCATGCATGTACAGTGGCATTAGTGAGACCTGTCTTACTTCCAACTCATATTTGAACCCAATCTTTTCCTAAAACTAACCCAGTAGTTTTGGTGCCTAAACCTGACCAAGTAGTTAGAGAAAGAAAAAGTAGGCAACAAGTGAGAAGAGAACAAAACTAAACAGCTGTGAAACACAAACTGTGTAAATCTTGTGACTTATGCCTACTTACTCTTTAAGTAATATAAACACCAGTTACAACTTTATAAATCATCAAAATAATGTATACAGGGTATTTACAAAGATTTCTGATCATTATTTGCGAGGTTTATAGTGACAGTGTTCATGGATAGTTTACAAAACAAATTGATAAACATTATTTATTATAATTGTTTGTTAAAAATAACACTTTCCCACAAACCACCACTACCACTAGTGTTTGAGGTCCAAAGCTTGATAAGCAGAATGAAATCACACCTGAAGAAAGCTCATTTTGTTCACCTTCAGTGTGTAAAACTGTGTGAAGGCATAGCATTCCTACCACTGATGCTGCAATTCTCCTACCCCGAGTATTCATTTATTACCATGGCTACTAATACTTCCCCTGCCATTCTGTTACCACTACTTCTGCTACTACCATTACTACTACTACCATATCGACACAACAACTGGCACTAATTCTATTACTATCACTAATACTTATGGGACTACTTGTACTACTATTACTAGCACTCTACTTGATGCAGTAACCACTCCATGAATTACCACCTTATCATGCTGGAGGGGTGTGCTCTAGGGATCCCAGGGGCTATGTTGTCCAGGGCAGTTTGCACCTGGTAGGATCTCCCAAGGCACTCTGTCCAAGACACTCGGATGAAGAGAGGAGCTGAACTATTAACTGGTCACCATCTGGCCACTAAAAAGGATATTGTATAGGTGACGGCATAAGATGCTCCAAAAACCGTATACACTCATGGCCAAAAATATTGGCACTCTTGCACCCTTTGTCAGAAAATGCATCACTTCTCCCAGAAATTGTTGCAATTACAAATGCTTTGGTATTGTCATGTTTATTTCTTGTGTTGGCACAGGAAGAACACAAAAAAGCAGAGGAAAAAAAAAATCTGAGACATGCCACACAAAACGTCAAAAATGGCCTGGACAAAATTATTGGCACCTTATCAGAATTGTACTAAATAATTGTATTTCAAGCATGGGATGCTCCTTTAATTTGTAATTCAACTCACCTGTAGCAACTAACAGGTGCTGGCAATATAGAAATTCCCACTTGCAACCAGTTAAAATGGAGAAATGTTGACCCAATGTTGTTTCTGGTTGTCTGTGTGTACCACACTGAGCATGGAGAAAAGAAAGAAGAGCAAAGAACTGTCTGGGGATTTGAGAACCAAAATTTTAGAAAAGCATGGACAAGCCCAAGGCTACAAGTTCATCTCCAGAGATCTTAATGTTCCTGTGTCCACTGTGGGCAACATTTTAAAGATGTTTATAGCCCATGGCACTGTAGCTAATCTCTCTGGATGTGGACGAAAGAGAAAGATTGATGATATGTTACAATGAAGAATTGTTCGACTGGTGGATAACGAACCTCGATCAACTTCCAAACAAATTCAAGCTGACCTGCAGGCACAGGGTACAACAGTGTCAGCTCGCACTATCCGTCACCATCTGAATGAAAAGGGATGCTGTAGCAGGAGACCCAGGAGGACCCCACTGCTAACACAGAAACAAAAAAGCCAGATTGGAGTTTCCTAAAACTCACCTGTGGAAGCCACAAACATTTGGGAGAATGTCCTCTGGACAGATGAGACAAAAATACAGCTTTTCGGTAACGCACATCATTCGACTGTTTACAGAAAATAAAAAGAAGCCTTCAAAGAAAAGAACGCGGTCCCTACAGTCAAACATGGAGGAGGTTCACTGATGTTTTGGGGTTGCTTTGCTGCTTCAGGCACTGGTAGTCTTGACTGTTTTCATGGTATTATAGAATCTGAAGACTACCAAAGAATTCTGGGGAGCAATTTAGAGCCCAGTGTCAAAAAGGTGGGTCTCAGCCGGAGGTCATGGGTCTTACAGCAGGACAATGAAATGGTTTAAGACAAAGCGCTGAGGAGTTCTGAAGTGGCCAGCAATGAGACCAGATCTAAATCCCATAGAACACCTGTGGAGAGATCTAAAAACAGTTGGGAGAAGGAACGCTTTAAATCTGAGAGACCTGGAGCAGCTAGCAAAGGAAGAGTGGTCCAAAATTCCAGTAGAGAGATGAAAAAGACTCACTGATTGTTAACATCAGTTATTTCTTCCAAAGGGTGTGCTACCAAGTATTAAGTTGAGAGTGCCAATAATTTTGTCCAGGCCATTTTTGACATTTTGTTTGGAGTGTCTGAGATTTTTTTTTTCTATGCTTTTTTGTGTTCTTCCAGTGCCAACACAAGAAATAAAGATGACAATACCAAAGCATTTGTAATTGCATCAATTTTCTGGGAGAAGTGGTGCATTTTCTGACATAAATGCAAGGGTGCCAATAGTTTTTGCCATGACTGTATATCGTTCAGGATTGATTACACATGTACAAAATACCCATGGCATGTGCCAGTTTCAAATTTTGATCAGTCAGATCACTGGATAGTTTTCCACTTTGCTTCAGTACATCTTTGCAATCTTACATTGTGAACATTATTCTTATACTGATGAGCTCTTTGGTGGCAAATTAGAGGTGAACCTGTCCTAATCTTTACTGTTGAAAGTTTTTTATGTTTTATTTTTTTACCCAAACATGTTACTAGTTGACCTTTTTAACTGTGAGATGTTCCAACAGGTGTATTTTAGCATTACACAGCTTTTCTGGTCATTTGCGCCCCTGTCCTAACTTTGTTGAAATGTGGTGCTGGAATGAAATTTAAAATGAGATTATATTTGGAGTTTTCTTTTTTCTTTTTATGTTTAGTAGTGTCCCAAATTTTTAGGAATTGGAGTTGTACCACAGACAGTATAAAAGTAAAAGATGTAGCTAGTCTGAAAAGTGAAGTCAGCGTGGAAGTGCCTTAAACTTGCATTCCTTTTAACACCCACAAGGGTGCTGTACCTGTGGTTGCAAAGTGGGACTTCAGAAACCAGTGTGCAACATCACAGTAGCTTCATCCATCTTTTATACTGTCTGTGGTTGTACCTAAACTACATATGAGTTTCATGTCAACAGTAACCTCCCATTTTTCATAATTTTCTTCATCTCTAAAAATCCTCCACCTCTGAACAGTGCCACTGGCAGCCATAATCCTGTATGTGCTGGGTGTAAATTTTTTAGCCTTTTTTTTAAAAAACACAAAAACAACACTATCTTGAAAATTCTATTTTCACATCAGTTCCTTGCTTTGGAATATCTAATTCATTAATGTGTTTGAGATGCATTTTTGGTTGCATACTCTCACAATGTCAAGACGGAAACAGGCCTGTATTCAAAGACTGATAATTGGGGTTAACATCACTGGATACAGATCAACATGGTCAACATTTCTAGCATTTAATGGCCACTTTAGCAGTGTTGGATTTTGCTTATTTTGTGTGTTGACAACCAAATTCGTAGCTTAGAAACAAGCAAACAAAAAGAGCCTTGCATTTTTTTAGGCTTCTGAATTTTTAGCAGTGAAGATTCTCCTTAGGGTCTGTAAATGTTAGTGTTGGTAGCAAATGATGTGGAGCTTGAACCATGGAGGCTGCCATTACTGATGTCTGTTCATGTCCAACGCCAGAGCTGGGCATACCCTCAGCTGTTTAATGATGCTTGTATACACATCTCAGGAGTATGGTGACTGACAAATGACTGAGTGGGCTTGCCCTGATGAACTGCTATCATGATACTGGAACTGATGATAAGGCCATTCTGCCAGCGTCTGAAAGCAGAATGAAGTTCATGGTCATGTGCGTATCGTGAAATTAACTCCTGCCTGCATCGCTGCCTCTAAAGACTATCTGGTTTTGGGAATATTGTGTTTCTCAGTTTGAAGAGTCCTGGCAACACTTTGATTAAAGTCCACATCAATAGACCAGTAATCTGTTCCATACTTAGATATATCATAATTAAAAGTTTCCCACTGCATCTCATCAAGAGTAGCACTCCAATCTTTGAAGTTAGAGCGAGGAAGTAGAACTGAAGGGAAATTAGGTCAAAATGTGAAATCCTGCAAGTATCACAAGCGTGGGTATAAATCACACAGAGCCACTGGGATAATTAACAACACCTGGTATATCTTTCTTAGAAGGGTTTTCATTGATGTGGTCATTGTAAATGGCCAGCCCAATAACAGCATGTCAGGTGAATGTTCCTTGAGCTATTCATGGACATCTCTACGGATACTTTGATAGGGAGTATTATCTTGCTGAAAGTACTCATCGTCCCCCTGGGGTTACATGCTATTCATGAATGATGAACCAGGCCCCATAAATTATTCAGTGTACTCAGTAGTACTTCAGTGATGATCCCACCAAACAGATACGGGCCTTTGCAACACGTGGTTGCATAAGGTGCACATAGTTGGTGGTCGTGGGGGGGACACCTCAGCAGTGGATTTTAAATCAATCAAAATATGATTGAAGTGCAGACATTCAGCTTTAATTGGAAACTGAAAACATTGTGGGCTTAGCCCATCACAAAAAACTTTAGAGTTTCACTCAGTAATTGCACCATTTTGAAAGGATCTTTTTGGAACTCTTCAACCTCAGAAAATCAGTTATTGATGATAGCCCGGCCATTAAATGAACTTCAGTCATCATTCTGTTGCAATGTTGAAGTAAGCAACTCCCAAAACAGTGATGACAAATACATAGAGGATTTTTCCTGGCTCACAATGGGCCTTGGGGGCAACTTCATGTCACAATAAGCGCTATCAGCCCACAGTGATTTTGCGTTGCGTTATCTGACAGAAATGCATGCATTTCCCTGTTATTTGTGACTGTTACTAAAAAGATTACAGACAAATCCTACAGAATTAAACACAGTGAGCTGTGGACCATCTTTGGCAAAGATAACAGAATAATTACTATTGTTATACATGAGTTATCAGGTTAATATAAACAGCTTGTGCTTTAAAAAGCAAAAGGTACATTTTAGAGTCCTCCTTGTCAATGTAAGCATTTCTGATTTTCTGCCCGTGGAGGGCTTTTTAACATCTGGTAAACTGGCCACTTTAAAGGCTCATAATTATACACCGATCAGGCAAAACATTATGACCACCTGCCTAATATTGTGTTGGTCCACCTTTTGCTGACCATATGCAACAAACTGCAATGCACTGTGTATTCTGACACCTTTCTATCAGAACCAACATTAACTTCTTTGGCAGTTTGAGCTACAGTAGTTCATCTGTTGGATCGGACCACACGGGCCAGCCTTCGGTCCCCATGCGCATCAGTGAGCCTTGGCTGCCCATGACCCTGTCGCCAGTTCACCACTGTTCCTTCCTTGGACCACTTTTGATAGATACTGACCACTACAGACCAGGAACACCCCACAAGAGCTGCAGTTTTGGAGATGCTCTGACCCAGTCGTCTAGCCATCACAGTTTGGCCCTTGTCTCAAATCCTTACGCTCGCCCATTTTTCCTGCTTCTAACACATCAACTTTGAGGACAAAATGTTCACTTGCTCCCTAATATATCCCACCCACTAACAGGTGCCATGATGAAGAGATAATCAGTGTTATTTACTTGACCTGTCAGTGGTCATAATGTTATGCCTGATCAGTGTATTTTGGTATAGCCTACTAGAATGCTTTAATGTTAAACACACACACAAAGAAAAAAAAATTATATTGTACATTGCTGCAGTACCTCCTTTCCCTCTTTTTTCTGAAACACTCCTGTAGCTCCTGATTCGTCATCTCAGAAAATTGGCATGATGACAATGAGGTGATGTCAACACAGATTACTGCTGGCTTCAATCAACACTGACATTATACATAAGTTACAATGGATCACATTTCCTGCTGAAGTAATGTGGCAAGCTTTCCAACTAGATATCTGCTCAGATACATGCACATACAACAGCTACATGTAACCATATTTACTCTATAGCTGTAACTTTGCTACAAATCTGGTGATGGTTAGTTTGTAACATTAGCAGATAAAATAATTTGAAAATAGCAAGCTGAGTTACCAAACCAGCCCCAGGAGTTTGGATGAATTAGATGGATGACTTTGCTACATGAGATAGCTTGCTATTTGTCCAGGATTAGATTTGATTTATAAATTTTTTCCTGGTTAATGTCAGCTAGCTTTAGTTTATTAGTAGATTTCTTGATACCCACGGTAGCAGCTTGGACTCTTGCTAATGTTGTCACTAGCAGAACTCTGAAGCCACATAAGTTTTTGCTTTGTTGTTCTTAAGTGGAGCTGGGAGCCAGTCGTTTGTGGACTTCATTTATAAGCTACCTATCTAAAGAAGGGAGGCACCGAGGCAAGGCACTCGGAAGCAAACGTAGTCACATCCTTCGGATTCCTCTGGAAAATCCAACCTGCATCCTTCACACAGAAATCAGCCCGCAGGCTGTTAGAAGCAACTGAGAGAGTTGGGGATGTCTCATTTTTTAAGTAACAAAAATTTGTCATAAAAAAGAATTGAATGCATGAAAAAAGTTATATATTGCAGGTTCAAGTTATTTCAGATGTAAGATAAATAAGAGGAAGGAAAACTAAAGAAGGTGCACCCACTTTCACTTTCTTAAATACATAAATAAGTCATACTGGATATATTCTGTGACAATAAATAACAGAGCAAATATCACCTGTTTCTCTACTTAGCTCCTCAGCCCCTGGATGGACTCAAACTTCACAATTTGGTACTGCAGCTGGTAGTCCTTGTTCTGCTCTACAACCTCGATGACTTTGGCATGGCAACGCTTGAATTTCTGCACCTGCTGCAGGTTGTTGTTAGAGTGGGCCTCCAGCTCGCACCCCGTTTTCAGAGCAAAAGAAGTACTATCGTGACCAGCTGCAGTCCAACATGGTAAAGTTGAAGTCTGCCAAACCGCGAATGTGTCTTTGAGGAATGCCACAACAGCAACCTGATCAGCCAACTGTTAGAAAAACAGGAGAGGTGGCTAGCTGTTTAGAAGTTTCAAAATAAGAGCAAAGGGACTGTTTGCTAGTAAAGCCATCACGCTGGCGTCTCAGATGGATGACAAAATAAAAATAAATTGAAAAACATATTTGGGCAACACATTTTAAAGTAGTGACTGTGTGGAAGACATATCTGGATACATATACTACATTGCCAAAAGTATTCATTCACCCATCCAAATCATTGAATTCAGGTGTTCCAATCACTTCCATGGCCACAGGTGTATAAAATCAAGCACCTAGGCATGCAGACTGCTTCTACAAACATTTGTGAAAGAATGGGTCGCTCTCAGGAGCTCAGTGAATTCCAGCATGGTATCGTGATAGGATGCCACCTATCACGATAGTCGTGAAATTTCCTCGCTATTAAATATTCCACCGTCAACTGTTAGTGGTATTATAACAAAGTGGAAGCAATTGGGAACGACAGCAACTCAGCCACGAAGTGGTAGGCCACGTAAAATCACAGAGCGGGGTCAGCAGATGCTGAGGCGCATAGTGCACAGAGGTCACCATCTTTCTGCAGTCAAGAGCTACAGACCTCCAAACTTCATGTGGCCTTCAGATTAGCTCAAGAACAGTGCATAGAGAGCTTCGTGGAATGGGTTTCCATGGCCGAGCAGCTGCATCCAAGCCTTACATCACCAAACGCAATGCAAAGCGTCGGATGCAGTGGCGTAAAACACGCCACCACTGGACTCTAGAGTAGTGGAGACGTGTTCTCTGGAGTGACGAATCACACTTCTCTGTCTGGAAATCCGATGGATGAGTCTGGGTTTGGTGGTTGCCAGGAGAATGGTACTTGTCTGACTGCATTGTGCCAAGTGTAAAGTTTGGTGGAGGGGGGATTATGG
>VUQI01059402.1:0-12568 GCA_015106735.1 Paratilapia polleni
TGTGGCAGAAACCTAACACTGCACATCAACCTGAACACACCATCCCCACTGTGAAACATGGTGGTTGCAGCATCATGCTGTGGGGATGCTTTTCTTCAGCAGGGACAGTGAAGCTGGGAAGAGTTGATGGGAAGATGGATGGAGCTAAATACAGGGCAATCCTGGAAGAAAACCTGTTAGAGGCTGCAAAAGACTTGAGACTGGGGCGGAGGTTCACGTTCCAGCAAGACAATGACCCTAAACATACAGCCAGAGCTGCAATGGAATGGTTTAGATCAAAGCATATTCATGTGTTAGAATGGCCCAGTCAAAGTCCAGAGCTAAATCCTATTGAGAATCTGTGCAAGACTTAAAAATTGCTGTTCACACACTCTCTCCATCCAATCTGACTGAACTGGAGCTATTTTGCGAAGAAGAATGGGCAAAAATTGCAGTCTCTAGATGTGCAAAGCTGGTAGAGACATACCCCAAAAGACTAGCAGCTGTAATTGCAGCAAAAGGTGGTTCAGCAAAGTATTGACTCAGAGGGGCTGAATAGTAATGTATGCCATACTTTTCAGATTTTTATTTGTAAAAAATTTTGAACACCATGTATCATTTTCCTTCCACTTCACAATCATGCACTACTTTGTGTTGGTCTGTCACATAAAATCCCAAAAAAATACATTTAAGTTTGTGGTTGTAACATGACAAAACGTGGAAAAGTTCAAGGGGTATGAATACTTTGGCAAGGCACTGTACTTAAAATGTCCCAGGGAAGAGGGCTGTTAGCCATCAGTCCAGTAGTTTACCTCCTCCTGAATTCAGCAACAATATTTTTATAGACAGTGTCACATGAGCTTTACAATTAGTGTATTTATTTTCCCATTTTAGGACCTCTTCTTTAATTTCACTTTCTTTCTTGGACCTGTTTGAATCACAGCAGTCATTCCCACTGATCCAAACACCCAGAACTTTGATTTCATTTTTAACCTGGATATTATAATCAGGTTTATTAAGATCAGAGCCAGTCAACACCCCTTCTGTCTTGTCCTGATTTAACTTAGCTCCTGATGCCAATTCATAATGTTTTAAGTGTTGATTTAATGTGTCCAACTCTTCCTGCTTTCTGATTATCACAATGACATTGTCAGTGTAAGCCAGGGCACCCACTCTGTGTGAGTCTCCAATGAGACAGCCATTGATATGGGGGTCCTTATTGATTATTTTCAATAGAGGACTAATAGCAAGAACATAGAAGGCAGCACTCAGAGGACAGCCCTGCTTCATACCTCTGGAGATGTTCAGTGGTTCACTTCAAACTCCATTTATTTTAACTTGCACTTTGGACTTTTCATAGAGGAGCTAGACAATTTTAAAAAAATCTTCAGGGATTCCATATGCCTTCATTACTGCCCATGAGTAAGAGTGTGAAACATAATCAAAAGCTTTCCTCTGATCTAAATATAGAATAAAGAAGTCTGAAACAGTACTGGTGTGAATGATCTCTCTTAAAGTGCACAAATTGTCCCACATCTGGCGACCCCTCACCATCTTTTCCTAATCCCAACCAACTCAATGGGTGCCTAATCAAATTAAGTAATTTGGGTACAAGATCTGAAAAAGCAGAAATCAAATTATGAAACAATTAGATCCCCTAAATGGGACTCAAACCCCTGCCTCGTTTGCCATCCTTGAGTTATACCACCAACATCCCTCCTGTCTTATTAATTGATGTGCACTTTGTCATTCTTTCAAACATGACCATTTGATCTCAGCATCCAAAATATGCTGCAGGCAATTTTCCACTTCAAGTTCATCTCCTTTTGTACCTCTGGACTGATTCCAACATGGCTGATATTTTTAAATCACTCCCTAGAAGTCCTGTTCTGACCACTTGTGACCAGGACTTGTGCATCTTGCCATCAAACTTGCTCAGATGGAAAACAACTTCTGCGTGAAACCCACCTAACTTCATGTCAAGGTTTGTCACTGACACCTGAACCTCCGGCTACGATGGAGTTACCAAACTGTGCACCTTGTACAAGGATTCTGACCAGCAGTCAAGCTGGAAAGTGCAAAAATTTGACTCCGTTCCATAAAGTGCTTCCATTCCCGTCATATGTACAGTTGTGTCATTTTACTGCACAGCAGCTCACCACTCTGATGAGTTTCTAATGTTCACAATTTAACTTTAAAACCCAAAAGTAACCTTTATCGCCATATATTCAATGTATACAACTGGGACTTGCATGAACAACGGTCCAATAATGCATTGCGTTGGTGACGTTACGATCTCTGTTAGTGCTGCGTGGTATACCAAATGTACAGGAATACTGGTTTTTATCAAGCTTCTCAGGTGAGGAAAAATAATGTGTTACTGTTTACCTGTAGACAGAATAATTTGTGCCACAAAATTTGGAAGAACAAGTCCAAATGGTGTTTGTTTAAAACTTCACAGCCCCGCTGTAGAAACATTAATGCTAAAGAGCCATATGTTGACTATGTTGAAAACAGTGACAAAAACAAATGCCATTACATCTAATCTAAAAGCCTAACAGGTGGCCTGTTATGGACAGACTTTAGAGCCATGTGTCAGATATTTAATATTTATTAACAAAGCCTACGAGTAGACTGTTTATTATTTTGGCTGTGTAGTTTTATTTCTTTTTATGATGATTTTAAAACATTTGTAATTTATATACAAATGTTTTAAACTTAAATAAAGGCCTAATTTCGCAAAACGTACTACATTGGTATGAATAATACCATGCTATACAGCAAAATCATCACAGTTTTAAGAAAATACAGTGATGCAAATTTTTGGACTTTTACTGCACATGAATAACTGACTAGGCAATGGTCTTGTTATCAGTAATCCAAAAAAGTGACTTAATAAATGTATTTCATCTGCACCTTTCAAAAGGACACATAGGATGTACTCTCATGTGACAAACATACAGTATGTACAGTGAAACATTTGCACGTTTCAGAAAAATGTAAAAAGTTTTGCAGTAAAGTAGTTTCATTTTATCTTTTATCACCTGCTTTAGATACTGTTTTTCTTGTGACAGTTAGCACTGTTGCCTCACAGCAAGAAGGTTCTGGGTTCAAACCTTCTTGAGGCCTTTCTGTGTCGAGTTTGCATGCAGTCCCTGTGCCTGCGTGGGTTTCCTGCCAAAGTCCAAAGACTGTGTGAAAGTGCTTAGGGTCCATAGAGTAAAATGCAGCCTGTATGGGTGAATGTGGCTTGCGGTGTTAAGTGTAATTTTGAAGCTGATGGCAAAATATAATACACAGTTATGAAGAAGAAGATTACACTTGGATTAAGGTATTTTTTTTCCACTTCATAATCGTGTCTTGTGCAAGGCCTTGTACTATGCGGCATAAGGAAATGATAAGAAAACTTTGAAGCATGCATGAGTAAGATAGATCAAGAGCTTTCCTGTTTGCTGGCTGTGTTTTGTCACAGTTGAAGTATTGGAAGGCTGCCAGCTCTCATGCAACGTCTATCAGGTCTTCCGATGTCTGTTGAATGTGCACCACACTCTTAGTGCTAGATTTCCATTTAAGGAGCTGATATCTGACTCATAAAAAAGAGTCAGTCAGTTTTTAAATTGATGTTGGGGTGGAAATATGACACTTTTAAAGTGTGCTTATTGTTTTTTCAAATCAGATCACCGGTGCAGTGGGTCATAATCTGTCACGGAAATCCTGATTTAAAAAAAAACAAAACAAAACACAAGGTTGGGCTCTCATTACACATGTAATCAGTCTAATAAAGGTAAATGTCAAAAAACATGTTTCAAAAAAGTGACATCCTAATTTTAAAGTTGTTTTTAAGATAATCTTCTTGTAGCTATTGTCAGAGAGGAGCCAGTGCTGGCATGAGACGACGTCCCGCAGAAAAGTAGCATTCTTGGATGAATCAAAGCCAAAATAGCTCATCGTCTGTCAACCCACGATGTCCCACGTATTTCCTGTAGTGTTACTTTTATGTTTAAACAGTAGTATGAGCTGAAGCACTGTGCAATAGTTTTGTTTAGTTACCTTTGTTATATGTCAGGAGAAAAAGTATCAGATGTTAATGTAACCATCACAGTTAGAAATTTTATTTTTTTAAATATGCGGGGCTTCCGGTTCCACCACCACACAAGATGGCAGCTTAGAACATTGTCTCCTCCAACATGTTATCAATATTATCCTCCTAAAAAAACGAACAAACCCCACTCTGCATTTTAAGCATCCAGACAGCAGGAGAACTCAATATCGAGAGGGCACCAGGAGCACTAGCTCCAAAACCCACAGCCACCGGGAAACCCAGATCAATCGTGGTGAAATTACACCAGTACAAAACAAAGGAAGAGGTCTTATGCAAGGCTTGGGAAAAGAAGGAGATTCTTTCATCAATAACCAGAGAATTTATTTTGACCATGATTATTCGGCGGTGGTACTGAGTAAGCAAAAAGAATACAACAAAGTGAAACAAATGTTAAAAGAAAGGAGGATCTGTTTCCAGACCCCATATCCAGCCAGACTACGAGTCTTCTACGAGGATGGGACTTCACTTTACACCACGAGGCAACAAAAGATATGAAGGACAGGGATTTCCCAGTTAAGGTCATACATCCACCAGAGGACCCAGTCGAGCAGATGAACCAACAAGCCTGGCACGCCGCAGGAGAAGGATGGTCTGCGCTCATCTAGGAGAGCTGACATCAGAGAGAGGCTTCAGGCATATAAAAAAGACAATCTCCAACTTAAAAGCGATAACAAGAAGCAGCTTTAAAATCTACACATGAGCCAACACACTCTATTGTGAATTTGTGAGTACTCTTTCCCCTGCACTTTACAAAATGAAACACATCCTTAGATAAGGAAAAGGACAATTAAAAAGTAGGATCGACACTAATTAAGTTGTCTGGTATATGTATAATTTTTTTATCCTTTGTGTATCTATCTATATAAATATATACAAATTTTCAAATTAATTTGAATCCCTTTTTATCTATGACTATATTCTTTTATTTTTATGTATTTCTTAATTTTGTGAATTTAATTTTGTCTTTTTTTCCCATCAATCTGACAGACAGAAAAAGGTATCAGAGGTTGAAAATAAAAACTACTTTTGCAATGGATACAAACTTTTTGGGCAAAACTACTATAGAGGGCCCTGCTCCTACTTCAGGTTAGAGAGGCTTTCCTTCTAAGGCTAGAATGCAACTCTGGCCAACTAAAGGGTCATTGTACTGAAACCTTTACTTTGGAAACTACAGTATTGAGTATTAACAATTATGTAAGTTAATGTTCCTACTTTTATGTTCTACCAGAAAGATTGATTGTAACAGGATTTTTTTTTTTGGCATTTTGTTTTTCTGTACCAGGATGACACATGAAAAACTAAGGATGGTTTCCTTTAATGTCAGTGGCATTTTTAACCTGGTAAAACGTAGTTCAAGTCAAAAATGAAAAAGAGAAGGCATACATTGTGTATCTACAAGAAACACATTTGGATGATAAGGGGCATGAAGAATTACATGGGCTTCACAAAAATGATTTACTCATAATGAAGCTGAGTCATAAGCGAGGGGTTGCAATCCTGATATCTGATAAGATGACATTTGAAGTGATTTATGAACAAAGAGACAGGGAGGGCAGATTTATCCTGGTTAGGGGAAAAATAAATAGGACTGAAATGACCCTATTTAATGTCTATGCTCCACCTGGAAGTGACTTCTCTTTTTTCAAGAAAATATTTCATAAGATAGTAAGTTGCTCTGAAGGTATTCTAACTTTTGGGGGTGATCTGAATATACACCTGCTTCCAAAACTAGATGTTTCAGATCCTGTGCATACCTCTCAATCAATAAACAAAGACTTTAATACATGAAAGATATAGGATTAATAGGTATATGGAGAGAAAGGTTTCCTAACTCAAGACAATTACTCATTACTCTACCCCTCACTCAGTATATGCTAGAATAGACTACTTCCTAATTTTTACTAAAGACACACCAATAATAAAGGATTCAGATATAGGAGTAATACACCTGAGCAATCTCACCCCTATTGACATTACAATTAACTTGGAGAATCAACAATGAAATACTGTTACTCTACTCTGCAATTAGGCCAGAGTGGAGAGCTCCAGTCCCAGAGAGCCTTTTTGGTTTGCAGCTTGTGAGCTGTGTGTGTTGTGGCTCCTTACTCCTGCTCTGTGGAGAGGAGGGTGTTTTTGGTGATTTAGCTTTTTTAACTTACTCTTTTGTTTGGTGGCCAACTTCTAGGCTTTGTTATAGCTCTTCTCTTTTGATGCTGATAGCCGCTTGTTCGTCATTTTCAGTTTAATTATTAATAAAAACCTTTACTTTGACAATTTTGCCTCCATCTCTCCTTTTTTCAACCCGGACACTTTTTGTTACTTTGCCACATCCCCTTGACTTTTCTTTCACGAAGATGTAATCCAAGCCTTCTTAATGACCCCTTATTTAAAAAGCAAATGATCAACAAAATTAAAGTATATGAAGCAGAGAATGACAATGGAGAGATATCTTCCCCCATGGTATGGGATGCAGCAAAGGCAGTCCGTAGAGGGAAAAATCATAGCTGTAATCTCTCTCAAAAAAAGATTTGTCAAAGGAGATTACATGACTTGCAGAGTTGGTTGAAACAACTAGAGGACTCCCATGTCAAGAGAAAAAAAATACAATGATTTTAAAACAAATAAAGAAAATTAGAAATGAAATTAATGTAGTATATACACAAGAGACCGAGAAAAAGACACAAAGGTACTATGAGAATTTTCTAAATTATTGGCAAGGGAACTGAAAAAAACAACAGTCTTATAAAACAATATATAAAAAAAGACATTTTCAGAAAACTAGCATAGAAAGTGATGAGGACAAGATTGGTGGGATTTTGAATCTTTCTACAAATGATTGTATACTAAAATGCCGGCAGACGAGAAAATCAAAATTACCAGTTATGACTGAAGAGCAAAAAAAAAGTCATTAAGTGCAAATGCTGAAAGTGAACAACACAGTTCGAAAGCTGGCACTCATTCTAAGCAAAACCATAAACTAAAAGTGGGAATGAAACACTCAATGATATTACAACAAATAAAACTCACTGGTAGAATACTAAAGAAATCAAAACAGGAGTCCAAAACTTCATAAATACTAAACAGTGACGTGAACTCAAGATTACTAGGATGATAATGAAATAAAAATAGGAAACAAAACCTCAACCTAACAATAATCAAAAACTTAAAGCACTAGAACAACAGTGTGGATGATCAGAAAACTCTTAACAAGAACCCATAAACTCTAAAGCAACTCAAAACCCAGAGACCAAAAACAGGGACCATGACACAAGGGGCCATTAGAGAAAGAAAAGTCTTTGGTGTTTGCATGTAGGCTTCAGTTTTCAGCCCCAGAAGTTGCTTATTGTACACCACAGTGTTGGTATCTGTCTTAAATCTTATTTAACAGCTTAACAAGACACACAGTTTAGTGCCCTTAACACGTTTTATGGTTCCAGACCAGAGACCTGTACTACGAAGCAGGATTTTGTCTTATCCAGGTAACTTTGGGGTTAACCCTGGATTTTCTGTACTACGAAGGTGGTTCACTTCTTACTGGGGTATATATATAGTTACATAGTAACTTAGGCTGCAAACCTGCTCCAGAGCAGGTTATCATCCAGACTAAAGATCAACAGGTATGAAATCACCACCTACTGACCAATCAAGTCTCCGGAAAATAGCATCACTATTCCTGGAAGATCCCTCAGATCTCTGTGTTAGTGTCAGCTTAAATTTTTTAATAAAAATGTCTTTGTGCTTCCCTGATGAGAATCAGAAATAATCAGTAATAAATATAGATTTTTAGATGCAACTTTCCTTGATTTTTTTTTTCCTGTTGGCTTCAAACTATTTTATTGTTCTATAAGCATTGATATATAACTCAGGACACCTATTTGTACTTATGGACTTTATATCATACATACTTAGACTAAGCCTTAATTTGAATTCAGTTTTTGTATTAATTCTTTACTTGCTCTCAGACCATTAAACACCATCGGGGCGGCAGCTCAAAGAATAATAACTAAATCTGTCTTGTGCAAATTTAAACATTAATTTAATGGAATACTCGATTATAACCTCAGATAATCAGATTATCTTATAATCAGATTCTTCCGTGTCTTAAATCTGTTAACGTACACTTGTTAACTTGGCCTTTTTGCCGGTTTTTCTTCCTGCCTTCAAATCGACTACACTTTATTAATATAGCAGGTCTTTTCCACTATTATTTACCAAAACATTTAAAGCGCTCACACATTCATACAGCGCTTTTACCACTAAACTACTGTACAGTGCTTTTCCTCTCACACTGCTGATTTATCTGCTGCAGCTGTGTTACTTTCATTCTATATTATGTGTTACACTCTTCACATTTTTCTATATATTATAGTTTACCCCTCTTTCATAAAATCAGCCTCTCAGCTGCCGGTACACTAATCAGTGTGATTGGTCAGATGTTGCCAATGCCACCCCTTTCATGTGAATGCACTTGTACCTAGATCGGGAAACCCTGGGTCAACTTAGTGAGCTGATAACCAGCTTTGTGTGATCACTTATCCTGAGCGCCAGTGTTAGGGTACGTGAATCCAGACATTAATGGTTCAAAGAGGGTGAATCCTAAAAACTTTGATGATCCTCAGTCTTCTCCTTGAATGAGTATTTTCAGTCACTGTTTAATATTTAAGCAGTATTCAAGAGATTGCAGAAAATTTTAGTATTCAGTGTCCCTAAAGCCATTCAGACTTTGTATCATAACAACTTGTGGGACAGTGTTCCAGCTCAAAGCAGAGCTGTGCCTGGAACAAATGAGAGGTAAGAGGGAGAAGCAGTTTGTTTTTTTCGTAGCCACTTTAACACATTTCTTGACCTTGATGCACCAAACGAACAGCTCAGTAAGAAGAAATGCAGGTTTTTCTCAGGTATTGCAGGTTGTGGCAGCGATGTCAGGAATATCTTGTCTGATAGTGATGCGGAAAAACTAGTTTGTGCACCTGTTACTTATAGACTAAGCTATTGCAGATCATTTTTCTCTCATATTAGCGTCTCATCATTTGCTTCCTGTTAAATTCAGGATTAAATTTAAAATCCTTCTCCTCAAAATCCTGAATGATCAAGCCCCATCTTATCTTAAAGACTTCTTAGTACCATATTATCCCAGTAGACCATTATGTTTTTGAAGTGCAGGCTTAATTTTGGTTCCTAGAATGTCCAAATGTACAATGGGAGGCAGAGCCTTCAGATATCAGGATTCTTTCCTGTGCCAGAGGTCTCTTGCTGTAAAAGGAGTTCTTCCTCCCCACAGCCACCAAGTGCTTGCTCACAGAGGATTGTCTGATCATGGGGTTCTCTCTAATAGTGTAGGGTCTTATAATATTAGACAGAGAACTGTTGTATAAACTGGCATTATAAATAAAATTGAATCAAAAATTGAATTGAATGTTGTGGAATTAACTACAATTAATTTCCAATCCATTCAGTTTAGAAGCACAACTTCCCTTAGTGCCTTAAAAATGTGAGTTACCACATTTTTAAAACTAATAATGAAATATGAGAAAACAAGTTTGATAAATATAAAGTATAAGTTGAACCAACAGTTTAGTCACCTGGACAATCATTCTCAGAACCAGAACAACTAGACACAGAAACAGTTTCTTTCCTACTGCCATCACCCTCATAAACAAGTGACCAGAGTCTGTGCCATATATCTATCCTTGGTTAATCCAGATAGTTACTGCATTCTGCTTCAAAGCCACAATTACTGTATTTTACACATACTCAACATTACATTACTGTTTCACAATGTACAATGCCCATTATTGTGTTTCACTAGCCTACCACACTACACATTACATTTGTTATATCTTACCTGTGTGTGGTTTGTACTGAACCTACTCTATATAATCTGTATAAAACATGTCTGTTTGGATATAATATTTATTATAGATTATCTATATGTATGTCATGTACACTTTCAGTATTGTTTTTGTGCACATTGTCATTTTCTATTTTTTTCACTTTTTTACATTGTACCACTAGAGAGACACCAACAGCCAGGACCAATTTCCTCCTATGTTGGTGAAAAGAAATCTTCTGATTCTGAGTTCATTGTCAAATGAACCTGCGACTCTTCTCAGTGAAAGTGAGATAAATGTTTAGTGTTTTTGTTATTAAAGGAGAAACCACAGTGACTTAACACACATTAAGTTTTCTACCATCTATTTCTCCAAACAATAAAAGAGTCTCAGTCTTATTTTAAAAAAAAAGCAAGCTAGGGGGTCAGCTAAAATACACTCATCAGACACTATAATAGGTACACCTTGCTAGTACCAGGTTGGACCTCCTTTGCCTTCAGAACTGCCTTAATCCTTTGTGGCACAGATTCAACAAGGTACTGGAAACATTCCTCAGAGATTTTGCTCCATATTGACATGATAGCATCACACAGTTGCAGCAGATTTGTCAGCTGCACATCCATGATGTGAATCTCCTGTTCCACCGCATCCCAAAGGTGCTCTGTTGGACTGAGATCTGGTGACTGTGGAGGTCATTTGAGTACAGTGAACTCATTGTCATGTTCAACAAACCAGCCTGAGATGATCTGAGCTTTGTGACATGGTGTGTTATCCTGCTGGAAGCAGTCATCAGAAGATGGGTACACTGTGGTCATAAAGGGATGGACATGGTCAGCAACAATACTCAGGTACTAAGGGGCCCAAAGTGTGCAAGAAAATATCCCCCACACCATTACACGACCACCACCAGCCTGAACTGTTGATACAAGGTAGGATGGAGCCATGATTTCACATTATTTACACCAAAATCTGACCCTACCATGTTGCAGCAGAAACTGACTCAACTGACCAGGCAACATTTTCTCTAATCTTCTATTGTCCAATTTTGGTTAGCCCATGTGAACTGTAGCTTCAGTTTCCTGTTCTTAGCTGGCAGGAGTGGCACCGGTTGTGGTTTTCTGCTGCCATAGACCATCTGCCCACCAAGGCTTGATGCGTTGTGCATTCAGAGATGCTCTTCTGCATACCTTGGTTGTAACGAGTGGTTATTTGAGTTACTGTTGCCTTTCTACCAGTTCAAAGCAGTCTGGCCATTCTCCTCCAACCTCTGGCCTCAACAAGACAATTTCACCCAGAGAACTGCTGCTTTCTGGATGTTTTCTCTTTCTCAGACTATTCTCTGTAAACCCTAGAGATGGTTGTGCAGGAAAATCCCAGTACATCATCAGTTTCTGAAATAATCAGACCCGCCTGTCTGGCATCAACAACCATTCTGATGCTGTTTGAACTTCAGCAGGTCTTATTGACCATGTCTACATATCTAAATGCATTGAGTTGCTGATTAGATATTTGCATTAATGAGCAGTTAAACAGGCACACCTAAAAAGTGGCAGATGCATGTATTTATATTATATAAATGGCAAAAAACTATTTTGACTGAATTATTTTACGATATATACTGTATAAAGCTGCAGCAGAGCTCTGGCTCATGTTTCAGAATGAGTCGTATTTTCTGTTAGTTTGGCCTGTGACAAAAATACTTGCAGACAGCTAGACGCTTCTTTCTAGTTACATTAGGTGGGAACATAAAAATGTCTATTTAAATCATGTTTCCATAATGTGGTGTTCTAATCAAACATTTTGAGGGTTGTCTTGCACACAGTTGCTTGAAACAAATTTTTAACTTAAAATATCTGAAGTTGGATTATTCAAGCATTTGTGGGTAGCTGATAAGACCTGGAAAAGGAGTTAACTTTCCCTTAGAGTATTTCATCATAATCATTAGTCTCTTCATTTCCCAGTGAAAATGGGAAATGAAGAGACTAATTTTTCCTGCCTCTTTTTTATGAGCAGAGCAGAGCTCAACATTGCAGCAACAACGTTTACTTGATGTTGAGAGAAGCGTCAGTGAGGTGAAACAGTGTGATCAAACATTGTGCAATATGGCCATAGTAATAAAAAAATTTACACATGAAAGAATTATATATATATAAGAATTATTTATATATATATATATATATAGACCTCAAATAATGCAAAAAAAACAAAAAAACAAGTTCATATTCATTTTTAAACAACACATTACAAATGTTTTAACTTAGGAAGTGTTCAGAAATCAATATTTGGTGGAATAA
The DNA here is from genome assembly GCA_015106735.1 of Paratilapia polleni. Classification (NCBI taxonomy): domain Eukaryota; kingdom Metazoa; phylum Chordata; class Actinopteri; order Cichliformes; family Cichlidae; genus Paratilapia; species Paratilapia polleni. The sequence continues at coordinate 12,207 of VUQI01059402.1, forward strand.
CCCTGATTTGCAATGACAGCTTTCATGCGTCTTGGCATGCTCTCCACCAGTCTTTCACATTGCTGTTGGGTGACTTTATGCCATTCCTGGTGCAAGAATTCAAGCAGCTCAGCTTTGTTTGATGGCTTGTGACCATCCATCTTCCTCTTGATCACATTCCAGAGGTTTTCAATGGGGTTCAGGTCTGGAGATTGGGCTGGCCTTGACAAGGTCTTGATCTGGTGGTCCTTCATCCACACCTTGATCGACCTAGCTGTGTGGCATGGAGCATTGTCCTGCTGGAAAAACCAATCCTCAGAGTTGGGGAACATTGTCAGAGCAGAAGGCAGCAAGTTTTCTTCCAGGATAACCTTGTACGTGGC